>OLMO02000302.1:2816683-2828771 GCA_900291935.2 Cassiopea xamachana | reverse complement strand
TTATATATATATATATATATATATATATATATATATATATATATATATATATATATATATATATATATATATATATATATATAAATGAGAAATATGTTTATGGACAACCTAGTACTGAGCAGCCTAAAATTTGAAAAAACTTTTAGAACTACAAGGAAAGAGGTAGGAAACTTTAGCCAAATAGCACATTGAAATCGTTATCTGGTTCAACGTAAAGTTGAACCAAAGCAAAGTGAATATGACATTGCGTAACATTTCAATTCGGACTGCCGTATTTTGCTTGTTATGACACTAGTAGTTTGCTACAACCGCATTTTGTTTACGTTTTTTATGCAGTTTAATTCGTTAAATTAGGAAACTTAAGAAACTGTTAAAAAATGTAGTAAGAAATTTTATTCAAGAAAATATATACATATATATTTTATAACTAAGCCAGTAGTTTTGGAAATGTAAGTAAGATATCAATTGTGAAGTGCATTATTTATCAAAGAGTTTTTTCATTTATTTCAGGGTATTTATCGTGTTTCTGGCGTGAAAACCAAAGTTGAAGCTTTGAGCCAGGTAAGGTTTATTTTCTCTTGAAGTGAGAATCGCTTGTGTTATATCATAGATACCACTTAACACTTATATGAAAGCATTGAATCATCAACCGTTATGATTCATAATTAGGATGAAGCTTAGAAGATTTATATTGTCATAATTTCCACTCTCAGGTTTATAAGGAACGACTTTGTAAAGAACCCACATGTAAAAACTAAAAGCGGTTAAGGAACCATTTGTACTGAAGACATTATCCGTGAGGAACTTGAAAATTTTTAATGTTTTTGTCATTGCTAAGGATTAAGAACTAGATTTTCAGTTACGTGCATTTTGAGGTGAAAATCACATGTATTGTGAGTTAGGATGGCAAATAACGATTGTTTCTTTTTGTGATTTCTGGTTTTCTTGTCTGCTGCCCCTAAGTCATTTGATTTAAAGCGAAGCTATTAAATAAGGCATTTGTAAGGAACTGTTTGTACAGCAATCGGATCAAAAGAAGTGCAGCGATATGGAACTTTTGGTACAAGGCAGTGATGTGCCAAGACACCTTCTGTTGGGGGGGGGGGGCGTTTTGACTAATTGACCAACTATTGTTACTAAAAAAGGTCATAGAAAATACTGTTGCCAACTCTCTTGCAGTATGGCTGCATTTTGACCAACTTTCTTGCGAATTTGAAATATTGAAGCGGCCACGCCCCCCCCCCCGATTGGCACATCCCTGGTACTGGGGCTTGAGGTGGGTTTCTTATAGAGCAAAAAGTTTATATCATAACGTTCGCTTGTAGGAGTAGTTTTCAACCTTTTTGGTGGAGCGGAACTCCAAGGATGCATTCAAGTGGCTCGGGGAATCCTTGTACACGTATCTGCTCAAGAGAGTTAAAATAAACTGTCGATCGTAGCAATTTTATAGCTTCTGGCGGAGCCCCTGGACTGTGCTGGTGGAACCCTAGGGTTCCGGGGAACCCTGGTTAAGAATCACTAACTTAAGGTATTTCGTAAGCGTTCCCCATCTTCAAACCTGATTTAAGAAAGCCTTTGAAAATACTACAATTTACAAAACTACTTGTGCTGTGTTTATCTCGATTTCGAATTTCCTTTAATGCAGATATGCCCTTTAGATAGCATTCACAACTACATTTTAGAGGAATGAAAGAAGTTGTTTAAAAATTCTAGAATATTTCAGTGTTAGCGTTACTAATTCGTTAATTGTGTCTTTCAGCAATTTGAAACTGGTGGATCTGTAGTTGATTTACAGTCAACGTTTCCTCATTTAATCACATCAGTTTTGAAACTTTATCTTCGTGAGGTATGCGTTACAAGATTCTCTTTTTGTGTAATTGATGCTTAAGAATCAAAGAAAAAACTTACTGTTAAACTTTCTTTTTACCCGCTTTCTTTTATAAGTGTATCATATCCATCTTCATACCTTTCTTAAACATGTTTGTTTTTCATAAAGGCCTTGGTCCAATTATTATACCTATAGACAGTATGCACTTTTTAAATTAGAAATATTTTTGTAAGAAAGTAATCTAGACTGCCAGAAAAATATTAGGACAGTTCAGTATTACATTTTTGATACCTAAGGAAGTTTATAAGTGCACATGTATTCAAGATTCGAATTATTTGTTTACAGAATATTATACTTGTTATGTTCTGTTATTTACTAAGATTTATAATTATTTCAAGTGTACTTAGAGCTTTCTCACTTTCCACTAATGTACATATGCGTACCATTGGAACTTAAGAAATTTTGCTAAGAAAGTCTCAAGAAAGTTTTGATGCTGGTATCATGAAAAATTGAGGAAATTTTCAGTATTAGGCCGATACAACTTCCGTATAAAAACGGTACTCGATTTCTCGATTTTACCTTCGTTTCCCCCAATTCCTTGGGGTTTGGAGGGTGTCTCTGAGAGGACTTTAGTTCTGGCACGAGCATTTAGAACCAAATGCCCTTCCTGTCGTCACCAATAGGCTGCGTTGGGCCTCGAACCTAGGTCCACGTTGGTCTGAGTCGAGTGCATTACCGCTAGGCCACGGCTGCTGGTGTATTCAATTTACATACCAGCTATTAATTCACCTTTATCTGAACTTCTCGGCCACTAAATAAGTTGCAGATTATCAGCTAAGATATATCCCATATATACAAGATGTACATATGATGTAAATGAGGTTTACTGACTTCCCATCATATTTTCATGAGTTTCTTTTTAATTTGACAGAAAGCAGTAAGCCCCCGGAATGTCACTAAGATATTGATGACAAGCCTCTATAAGGAAATCTTGTTTAGAAATATTTAAATACAGGCTAAAAACATTCAGCATCCTGCCTGAGTTGCTTGAATTAGTGAAAGTTTTTTCTTCTCTTCATACATTTAACGAGGATTTCATTCAAGTAGTTTCAAAATCAGACTCTCTTTTACGAGCATGATGGGTTGAAAGTAAATATTAAGCCTTTTGTTTTGGACTGGCAGACTGTACCTGCTTATCTGATGAGTCATTTTTGCTTCTACTTGCTCTCTGATGAGATTCAAAGCTTTATTATTTTATCCACTCCAGATGGCAGGAAAAGTTTTTCTCTGCAAAATTTACGACTCCATCATTATGTTTTTCCTTCCGTATTTAAAATCTAACGTTGGCTGGCTTTCATTTGCAGCTGCCCGAACCGTTGATGACATTTGAGCTGTATCCTGAATTCATTCAAATAGCAAAGGTATTGAGTTTTATATAAATTATACGCCCCTTTCTCGTTGCTCCGTTTTTGTACAAAAACGCAGATCTAAATCTCCGTTTTTGTGAAACCGTTCAAGCTACTCGGTACAATAACGCACAAAAACGTAGGTTTACACCAACGCCCTTCAAAGTGGATATTACAGAAACGGAGGTTTTTCTTTGATTGCAGTACATCAGTATGAACGCGCAAAAACGGATGTTTGTGTCGACCACAGCATTGTGAAAGGATTAAAATAACAGAAACGAATATTTTTTCCTCTGTTTCTGTGAGCAATGTGAACGCACGAAAACGCATATTTTTATCTTGATTTTTGTACGATAACGGAGCAGTGTGAACGGTTGACAGATATCTACAGTAACAAATAAGTTCGTAAGCGGAGCAGTTTGAACCCAGCCATAGACAGGGCTGGTGCTACTGGGGGTGCTTGGGGGCTGGAGCCCTCCCAAATTCTCACCTTGCTCCTCCGATAGCAACTAAATTTTTGAAGATTTCTACGCTCTGTCGAAACTTATTACGACAAGCTTTTTCTTTGACACATACAATTTGAAAGGCGTGATCCGCAAAATGTTCTCGCTTCCCTCACTGTTTACACTTTGGCAGTATTTGGCCCCCCAAAAATTTCTTGCCTGGCACCGTCTATGATTATAGATGTGCATTGCTCATCAGAAGCGAGATATCCTGAAGAGAAATTATTGTATAGGTTGAGGTGGAGTAAAACAGGTCGCTTTTTCACCTTGCTTGAAATTAACATTAATTTGCTGTGGATGTAAGTGTCTTGGTCACAATCATTTTGCACAAATCATACATCTTGGTATTGTTAAATGGAAATACCATGCTTTCAGTATTCAATTATTTGCATTTCGCTGGCGGGAGATAAAGGCGGCGAGGTAAGGAATGGACCACCACCCTACCTCACATGCCGATGGCTTAGGAGAACTTTACCACAGCACGAAAAAGCGGCAACATTCTTTTCACATACTAAAAGCTTTTTTCGTCCGACACTCATCATTCATACTTTGATGAGTGTCATTCATACGCATTCATACTCTGATGAGTATCGGACGAAAAAAGCTTTTAGTATGTGAAAATAATGTTGCCCCTTTTTCGTGCTTAGGATAAGTGTCTTCTCCAACAGGCACTTCCCTACGTACAAATGTATACGGGACTACCTTTATTTTATTATTTCGCTGGCAATGACATATTAATATGCCACTTTAATGTACATTTATTCCAAGTGTGGTAGGGCAAAATGCATTGCTCCAAATGGAGAGCAAGTCAAATATATTAACATAAATGTTTCCAGAATGTACTTTGAATAGACAAAAGCTTCTCAGAATTGAAAAAGGCAATAGAAAGATCATTACTTAAGTTACAAAAGGGTGCATTGATGCACAAATACATTCTGTTCTTCAGAGTATCAAACACAGAGTTCCTACACTACCTTTAATTTCTTAAAAAATCCCCGAGGGCTGAAAATATCCTTATAAATCCGTAGAAATCCTTTATTGATATCAAATTTATCCAAAGCGTCTTAAATCTCTTTTAATAGATATAGTTTCTTATAGGAATTTCAGTAAAAGTGGGAGAAATATTTTTGTTGCCGTTTGTATCTTGAAGATACCTCTTGTTAGCAATTCACTTTCTGCTACTGACTTTTCATCATTACCATCATCATCATCATTATCATAATCATCATCACCATCACCATCACCATCACCATCATCACTATTATCACTATCATCATTGTTATGTTGTCTTGTTTTGCCTTTCCGATTTCGCCCCCGAAGGGGGCCTAGGACTAACCCTGGGGTTAGTTCTCGCCTGTCATTTGTTTAAAAGTGGTGATTGAGTCGGCTACACTCAATGCACTCTGTAACCCCAACAGTCACTAGGTAGAGCTATAGCGTGAACCATTGAGTCTGCTTTTCACTGAAGGGGCCTGGTTGGACAGTTTGCCACCGGTCATCAACATCTGCCCTAGTTCTGAATCTCTGCGATATAAACCAATATCAACTTAAGGGCAGCTGTTTCTCTGTGCCCGCTTGCCACCACGTGGAGGTCTCCAACCATGGGCTAGCTATGCTCTTTTATCATCATCATCAACAGCATTATCATCATCATCATCATCAATCATCAACAATCATCATCATCATCATCATCATCACTATCATCATTATCATCGTCATTATCATCATCATTATCATCATCACTATCATCATTATCATCACCATCCTTATCATAACCGTCATTATTATCATGATCATCATCATTATTCTTTCGTCGGATTTTCATTGCGTCAAATTTATTAACCTATCCCTAAGTGCTCTAGGAATTTTTGGCAAATCATTCGAGCCTTTTATAGACATGTGCAAGGAACTGGAGTTTGATAAGCAATACACAGATTTTATAGTGCGAAAGCTATCTACAATCATTATCCGATCAACCTATTATATATTCTGTATGCGTAACAAGCCCTGGACTAACCCTGACCTTCTAATATACTAACTGCTTGAAGAAAGATTTTATACTAAAATTTAAGTTCTTTATACTGTATGTTTTTTTCCTATAGTGTAAATTTCTTTTTCATACCAAGTCTGTCAAATGCAAGTTACCTAATTATAGCGAGATTTGTATTTGTATTCTTAAATATTATATCATTATCAGAAGTTTAAAAATCATCATCATTATCATAATCATCGTAAGCATAATCATCATTAATCATCAATCATCAGCATTATTCTCTCGTGTACTTTTAGGATAGCACTGGTTTAAAGTTTGATAGGCCTGAAGATGGGGAGGCAGATGACAACGAAGAAAACGACAGAAAATGTGAAGAATTGTTACAAAAGTTGCATGAGCTGCTACTGAGACTTCCGCCAGCAAATTATTACACAGTTTCAAGGCTACTGACTCACCTTAGGAGGTTGGTACCACCTTAAACCAAAGTTGATAGTATGGATTCTCTTTGATGTAGTATACGTTTTTTTTGAAGAAAATGGTTTTAAGAAAGTAGTATTAGGCTGCTCAAAAAGTTAAGAAAGTCCAGTACTGGGTTTTTGAGATCTAAGAAAGTATTTTAGTGTTTAAGTGTTTGAAATGCGATTTTTCTGTGTACAAAATGCTGTGGATGTTGTATTGGCTTTCATCTAGCAGTTTAACTTATATTGTTTGCTAAGATTTATCATCGTGTCAGTTGTACATGGCGCTTTTTCACTTTCCATCAATGTGCATGCGCAAAACATTTAAACTCAAAAATTTTTGCTGAGAAGGTCTTAAGAAAATATTGATACTTGAATCGTGAAAATGTTAAAAGAATTTCAGTACAGTAAAATCCCGCTCATCAAGACCTCCATGTATTAAGAACCTACAGCCTGAAATTGTATATTTTGACGTCAATTAATTAGAACCTCTTCAGCCTGATATTCCAGCTAGCTTGTTATGAATGGCTCATTTTTTATCTACTAGGAAATGTGCTCAGTCTTTTCCAATTACCTCTTTCATGGATCCTCTACAAATACGCATAATTGAGATGGGCTGATTCATAAATGTATATTAATTCAGAAAGCTCTAAGTCGTTGAGTATGTTGTCATGGTATTTGAGTGTTCTATTGTAAGTTATCCCTATTTCCTAGCATTTGGATCAAACCCTCTGGTAAGAGCCATAGCCCTGTGTACTGGAACTACTCCATCACATTTGAACATGAACGGGCTCATTTCAAAACTATAGGCTCTTATATACGGGTTTTTACTGTACTGGGATGAAAAAACTTTCTTGTAAAAACACTTGTATCATTGCTATATTTGTAATTATCTTGATATTAAGCCGACATGACTTTTGCTCATTAGAGTCGCAAACAATGAGGAGTTCAATCAGATGAACTGTGGTAACCTGGCCATCATATTTGGTCCAACTTTGCTGAGACCAAGGTAAATCCCCATCATTTAACAACAACGTGCTCATTGAACTATTGTTCGAGGCATGTGCGAATGTGCTGCAACAGCTTTCTGCCTGTCCCACTTTTTTGTTGTTGTCTGACTTTTTCTGTTGTTATCCGACTTTTCTATGTTGTTGTCCGACTGTTTCTATGTTGTTGTCCGACTTTTCTGTGTTGTTGTCCGACTGTTTCTATGTTGTTGTCAGACTTTTTCTTTTTTGTTTTCCAACTTTTTCTATGTTATTGTCTGACTTTCTATGTTGTCCAACTTCTTCTTTGTTGTTGTCCCACTTTTTCTATGTTGTTGTCCGACTTTTTCTGTGTTGTCTGACTTTCCATGCCTGTCCAACTTTTTCTATTGTGTGCTATTAATGAACATGTTTTCTTGGACCAATTTTTGTCTAAGGAAAAACCAACTGATAGCTAGTTTTAAGCAACTGATAAGTTTTTGGGATCGGCAAACATTCTGTTGGGGACTGATTTTCTCAGCTTTGAGTGTTGCACACCCCTATATGTAGCTACACCTCTGTAGAAACATGATACAATCTAATTGCCACCTAGTGATAATTGGCAGTCTTCAGGGCACAGAAATTTTTGATGATTAAAAATTTGTTTTTTAAATTAGAGGCAGCCCTTCATCGCTTTCTGCACTTATGGATATGAGTCATCAGGTTCGAGTTGTCGAGTTGCTGCTTATGAATACCAAGGTATGTAGCTTTAAGTTATGTGTATGTCAAAACTAGGAAACACTTACTTGCGTGATATTTATTGTAAGGCCCTGAGCCCTGACACTGTTTCACCCTCCATACCAATCTAGTATAGACACCCTAAACTTTAAGAATCCTTTTTGACGGCAAGGAAAGAGCTAAGAAAAGACAACTTGCAGATTGGAGCGGTAATCTGGTTCAATGTAAAGCTGAACCAAGCTTTGGATTTTAGCTCGCACTGACGCATTTTGTTTCCCATAATAATCATTTTTTGCCACTTTCAAGTGTTATGTACGGAAATGCGGAAAAATATTCCTTAAAAATTTTTTTGGTCCTTAAATGCGCATTAGAAAGTCCTTAAATTTGATCTATTTCCCACAGCACGAACCATGTTTATGAGAAGCAGAGAGAGCCTGCAAATATGTGTATGTAAAGGAACTCATTTATATTTTCTGTGAATAATTGCTTAGTACGTGCAATGCTTGTTTCAGATGCTTGAAGAAGAGTTTGACTCAGGAACAACTATTGGGGAAGAAAAAGAGGCTGCGCTCAATGATGTAAGTGAACCTTAAGCCATTTTATGAATCCTTGTAATTTCCATCCCATGCTGTCAGTGGATCAGTAGATTTTGTAGGAGGAGTACAGCCCAATGACGCTCTATCTTTAGGACGAATTCATCAATCCAACAGCTAAAGTTTTAAATGCAATGCAATTTGAATGTTCCCGTGGTGATTCAGGCCTTCGGCGTTAGAGAAAATTCTATTAATTAAATATATATATATATATATATATATATATATATATATATATATATATATATATATATATATATATATATATATATATATATATATATATATATATATATATATATATAATATATATATAATATATATATATATATATATTTAAATATAATTCTATTAATTCTCAAAATTCTCTGGCTGACATCCGACGTGAGGCTTAGATTTGACATCCACCATGAGCCTTAGATTTGACATCCGGCATGAGGCCTACTTGGATTCCACCCTGGGCTGTAGTGGTGTCATTTAAAAGAAAATTATCAGTGGCATCTGCAATGAGGGCTCGACAACTGTGTATCTTCCCTATCTGTGGTTGCCACAAAATCTTGCATCATGTTTATTGTAATTGTGTTGTTATTTTTAGTTAAAGGAAAAAACTCTTATATCTTGAAAAGTTATTTCATCTTTCTCAGGAACGTCTATCTTCAATGAACGGCTATCTTCTTATCTGTTTATTCCCCATTGATCTTTTAATCCATTCGTTTATTTATCCACCATTCCATTTATTCACTCATTCATTCATAAATTCATTCGTTCATTGATTCCTTCATCTATTAGTTCATTTGTCAATTCATCTCTCAATTTTATATTAGTTCATTTATCAATTCATTTTTCTTGTCATCAATTTATATATACTTCCATGTTTACATTATTTGGTATACGCATCAACAGATTACAGACGAATCGAAAGACACATCAAAGAGGAGCTCTAGTACACAATCACAAGGTTAAATTTTTTTGGGATAGTATTTTACTCTTTGCGTCATCAGCATTTTGATACATTTATCAGCATTCTTATTTCTACTTCTAATTGCTTTTGGAGCGGAGACACATGTATTTTTGAGGATACCGAGGATTCCCCACATAGTTAAATCTATTGTTTAGCTTTTGAAGTTGAAAACCAATCATTGGCCGGGGAATCTATTTCCATGCGCGAGCCGTGCACTATCCCATTGCACAGTCCACAACTAAGCAAACTGAAAATACACCTTCTACGCATGCTCTTAGATTCCTTTTTGGGGAATGCCCTCTACCTTATGAACTGCAGGGATGCGTATCCCCAACAATTTAGGGCCCAAAAAATGTTGTGATTCTTAAGAATGTGGTCCCATAAACTTTCGATCCTTGAAAAATAATTATTTTCTCTTATTTTGTTGTAGTTTTTGACCCATATAATACTAGAATACTTGTATTTTTTGTTTAGATCTTGGTTATAATACGCAACCAGATCAATTGGACGACAGTAAACCGGAACTTAGGTATACTTGTTGTTCACTTCCGTTGATCATTTGAAATTCGCAGCCAGTTACCATCTTTCAGGAAGAAAATTGTAACCAACAATTGTAGTCCATTTTAGAGTTAAGATTTATTTGATAAGTTAGTGAACTTTGCATCTTGTTTTTTAGAACTTATTATAGACACTTCAGTTAATTCTTTTCATTTCATTTTTATTTCATTTCCATTTTCATTTCATTTTTATTTTATTTTCATTTCATTTTATTGTCATTACATTTTCATTTCATTTTATTTTCATTACATTTTCATTTTATTTTCATTTCATTTTAATTTTATTTTCATTTCATTTTCATTTTATTTTCATTTCTCACAAGCTTGTCATAACGATGTGCTTGTTCGTCCTTCATTTTAGCTATAGTAGTTTTTTCTTAGTTTTAATAGTCTCTAAAAACTTAGTTTTATTGTTGTGTTTATTTTATTGCCCTTTCTCAGTTATCATAAGAATCTTGCGTTCGATGAATCCTCTGTGGTTATAGTATAATTGCTCAAATAGCTTCTATCCTATTTAGCACAAGATCTTGCTGTATTTTCTTTAATTATATTGTTCTCTTTTCCAGTTTGTCGGATGAACTCCAAATGGATTTCGCTGACATCTTCAAAAGAGCAAACAGCAGTGGAAAGGTATGAAAAAGTTCTTTATGAAATCTCCAATCATATCTCTAGATTTTGGTTCCTAATGACGGTAGTTGGATTGTTTTTGATGTTTCCAATTAGGCTCTATTTTTTTCTAAAGTTTCTTCATCTTATACACCCCACAACTGGCCAAAACCGTGTTTTGGTGCATATTTGGGCATATTCTAGCTATAGCTTGGTTTTATGGAGTTTGGTGGAGGTAGATCTTTTGGCGATGTTCTCCACTTGGCCCACTGTGCACCTCCTACGTGTGCACCCCAAACTGTGCACCCCAAACTGTGCACCCTCACTGTGCACCCTCACTGTGCACCCCAAAATATAATGCACATCTTCTGTCTCTACCCTTGTCCTTACATTTCGGCAATGAGATGTAAAATTTCATTTCAGAGTAAATTAGTACTTAAACACACATATTGCCTTAAGCCGTGTCCACACTACACAAATTAGCCCAGGCTCGGCCCAATTTTTCGAAAACCTGGGCCTGGCCCATGCTAGTGTGGACGCGAAAAACCTGGGCTCTGCCCAGGCTAACTTGGTCCAGGTTTTGAGTAGGGCTCGGCCTAGGCCGAGCCCCGATTTGTATAGTGTGGACAGAAACTTGGGCCGAGTCTCGTTTTCATTAGCAATCGCGTAGGCGTATAGTGTGAAGCAATGTGGCAGGAAAATAACAATTCGTTTGACAACTTTGGAACAGGACGTTTTCTTCTTATTAACTCGAGTTTCTTAAGAAATCTGGAGAATGCGTGCATTAGCTGCTGACCATGGAGAATTTATAGGCATTTGGGCGGATGAAAAAGTTCAACATCAACGTTGAACATCACCATATCAGCAGAGCATGTGGCAAAATCTCAAATCTAGGAATGTCCCTTCCACCAAACTTTGTCCGCTATCAGTCAGGCATGCTTCTTGCTCATGCTTTGCGCCAGTGCACGGGCTGCATGTTGGGCTCGGCCCAGGTTTATATCCACACTAGTAATTTTATCTCTGTTAGTGTGGACACAAAATACACCTGGGCCGAACCTGCGCCGAGCCTGGGCTAGTTTTGTAGTGTGGACACTGCTTTATAAATTTTAAGATGATTTGTTTAAAGTGTTGTCCATTGCTCTTCAGGAAATTGCATCGTCTTTTGGATCACTAGATAGCGTCCCTGATATGTCTCCAGATATTGATGAGGAGTTAAAAGACCTTGTCCTTAGTAAGTTGTACATATTTGTTATCTTGTTTCACCTGATTGTACATATGTTGATTTTACGAAGGGCAGTTACCGCAAGCATTGCTCTAGAAAGCAGATAGAAGCATTATGATAGAAGTTTCTCAGCAATCCAGTTGATTCCCTAATTTGTATGTATGTATGTATGTTTGTATGTATGTATGTATGTATGCATGTATGTATGTATGTATGTATGTATGTATGTATGTATGTATGTATGTATGTATGTATGTA
>OLMO02000302.1:2766769-2812529 GCA_900291935.2 Cassiopea xamachana | reverse complement strand
ACCACAGCAGCCGCCATTTTGACTTTCAGCGTCCGGATTTTTCTAAACTAGTGCCTAGTCCCTCGCGGCTTGAAATCCGGCAATGGGAAAAGGATTTGTAATTTTTGACTAAGATTCAGAACGCTCGATGACAAACTAGGTTATTTTCTATCTTCTTTGTACATCATATGTACGTAAATCATAGTTTATATATAATTTGAAGTTTAATTCTTATTTTTGTTATTCCGTATATAAATATCCAAGCATTACAGTGACCTTGAACCTACTTTCAGCTTCAATATGCAGGAAATTTCCTTTTCGATGGAAGGATATTTCTCGGATTTGTGAACAATTATTTGTTGGCTGTCCACTTTATATTTTGCGTTCAATTACCCAAAACTGATTTGAGATTATTCATACTATAAAAAGTGGTTTGAAGGAGAGCGTTATTGCTGATCCGAAAAATGTTGCTAAAGTATTGTACTATTGGTTGCAATTAATTGCAATTACGAGGCAATTAAGCTGCCTTTTTAGAGCTATTCGATCTCAAGGAGCATTATTATTCTGTTGAGCTTATTGTTCTAGTTCCCTTTAGCTTAAGATCCATTAAGCGAAAGTTTGATATAAGTTAGTAGAGATCCACCAAGGTGTAATTTTTTCTAACTCATTACATGTACAAGTGAGCAAGGCTGGGAGCAGAGTCTAGAAAAAGTCATAGCTTCACGGCTGTGAGCTGGAGGAAGGTTTCCTTAATTTATGCCAGTTTTGAGGAAAGCCCAGCAATTGTATGAAATTCTGATTCATGTAAATGAGGTGATTTGGCATGAGGAAAATGGAGGGAAGACATTAAACTTCACATCGATGCTGTATAGTGAGGACGGGGATAGGTAAGGAAATTACTACCGGAGGAAGATTTGACTTTTTCTGGACTCTGGTCGGGTGAGCACTAAGGCAAGTAGGAGCTCCATTCAACCGTTCTAGAATTTGCCTCGGGAAGTTCTTGATTGTAGTTTTCTCAGTGAAAATATTTTCTGAACTTTGTATCATGGTTTGAAATACGGAACTTGATGGTTTTTCAGATCTTCAATGGTTGAAGTTAGTCACGATTTAGTAGGCTATTGCTGCACAATCGCACGCATTTGCATGTTAGATTTTTGATACACTGTTTGTTGATATAAGATCTTTTATACAAAGTTAGGAACCCGCAATCTCATGCTAGAAACTTTTGTATGGAAAACCTGGAGCAATTTGTCTATCTGTTGGCGTTTACCGTGCCATCATTTAAAACGACCCTGATAGGCAGTACGCACTGTACACCATTTTTTTAACCAGAATAAAATGCCTACAAGTTACAGGAAGCATTACAAGCCAAACATTACTAGAGAGTTTACACAACACGACGCGTCTGCTCATGACGAGCCAAAGGAGTCTAGAAACTAGCGCAATATTCAGATTCGCGCCAAAGCTTGCTAGAGGATGGCGTGACCGCGCTCGTCTCTAGACTTCTATGGCTCGTTGTTAGCAGGCGCGTCGTGTTGCGTAAACTCTCTACTATTCTGCAAAGACGATACCCGATGAGCAATATCTGACTATCCCGGGGCCATTACATACAGAACATTCAACAAATGTTAAATTAACATATGATTACCAGCTACATACAAAACAATAACTAAAGAAAGAAACTTGTTTCGCATTTGTTGTCGAGCTAGTGAACTCAAAATGGTAAATAACAATCGCCATGCTCCCTCCCTCACTGTACGCCTTATTAAGCATGTGCAACCTTGTGTGGTTATTTGGCTGCGTAGCCTAAACATTTACTTATAGTATTTAGGCCATCTAATCACCTGAAGATGAAATTGTTCCTAGATGAATTACAAGTTATTTTTATAAGAAAGAATATCTTTGGCTTCAGCCTGAATATTTCTTAATATTTCATCAACTCCAGCCTTAAATGTTTCTTAAATTTAAAGACTTCTAATGACAATAAAAGCCCTGATTAGGTAATTGTGATGTAAGAAAAGGGATTCGCTGGTTTTGCAAAGCATACACGTTCTTTTTTATAAGAAAAAAGTTTATAAGAAAATGAGGCTCAAATCGTCAAAATCTTAAGAAAATCATAAGAGAATCACGAGGCTCAATTTCCAAAATATACTGTTTTTATAGGCCAAAAATCGGTATTTCGTCGTTATTGCATTGAAAATGTTAAAGATGGAATTCAAATTCATGTATACAATATTAATAACAAATGTTTAATCCATTTTAGCCAACTTCTTTCAGAAAAAGTTAAGAAACATTTAAGAAAATCTCAGGCTCAATTTCTGGAAAAGTTAAGAAAATTGAGGCTCAGGCAAAATAATGATTTTCTTATAAAAAAAACGTGTATAATGGGTGTTCAGTCTATTTTCTTGCCAGTTTGATTAAAAATTCACTAGAAAAAACAGTTTTGCAAGCTATAATTTGAAGCTCAGCCTGCCTGTTTCTTACATGTTTTTTTAATATTTCCTAATTTCAGCCTCATGTTCCTTATAGACATGTCTCTTGAAAAAGAACGTGTAATTCATTCAATTTTGTTAGGTATAATCGTCATTAGTCAGTGGTATACTATCATTGGTAGTGCAAACATAGACTAGGTCTTTGGCGCTACGTAACAGCAGCAAGGTTTCCCCACACGTATCTCATTCCAAGGTTCCTAATGTTAGAGGCGCTGAATCCTTTTGTTCTCTCCCAGTACAATTGTCCGAGTACAATCGTCCGTAGCTTACACACTCATGTAGTTTTATGTAGGTCAATGCGTTTATCAGTACAACATAAAATTGTTTAGTAATATAATAACATATTTTTCATCACTTATCATGATTTTTATCACCTAGATATATTTCGTTTCTTGTTGTAACGATTTTCTTCTAAATTGTTTTCGCCGAATGGCGACAGATTGTTTATGTCTGCAATGTTTATAGAAGCTATAAGTAGATATCATATCTTACAAAGAGCATCTAGAGTATATTAATTGTATTTGCTGGTCTTTTTTGGTTTCAGCGACACCTGTTCTTAGAAAATTGCATATTTTAATAACATCTTAATTATACCTATAACGTACTAGTTGTCTTTTTTGTTGTTCCGTCTGCTCGTGTTCATCGTATGCACCATTCAAAATGAATCCCCACCCCCCACATCGGGACAAAGGTGGGCATTGGTATTGGAATGTATTCAAAACCATACAAATGCCCCCACCATTTGGGCACAAATGCCCCACCTCTGGGGATATTTTGAAACATATTGCATACACGTTGTTTTATAAGAAAACCATAATTTGCCTGAGCCTCGATTTTCTTAACTTTTCCCAAAGTTGAGCCTGATATTTCCTTAAATTTTTCTTAACTTTTACTAAAATAAACTGACCAAAATTGTTTGCAATGTCGTTATTGATATTGTATACTCGAATTTGCATTCCATCTTTAACATTTTGAATGCAATAACGACGAATTGTCGATTTTTGGCCAATAAAAACACTAAGTTATGGAAGTCGAGCCTCGTTATTATCTTACGATTTTGACCATTTGAGCCTCATTTTCTTATAAACTTTTTCTTATAATAAAACCTTTATTGGATTATCAAGAAATCATTGTTTATGAAAACAGTTTTAGACTTCGTAAATTAATCTGAATTTTATGTATTTTCTTTGTTTGAGCATTGTAGACAAGTAGATAGACGGAGGGCCTCTTGAAAAACAGCCATAGCTGAATGAGCTACCCTTTAAAGTTTGTAATAATTTTTTTGAAATTCTTCAATACAATCATAAACCTTGCTAAACATAGGTAGTTTTTAATTGGCTAATGGTGTTGCGTATAAAATAAAATTTTAAAAAATGTATTAATAAGTCAATAGTTACGGAGTACTTCAATCCTTTCCTCGTCTGCAGAAGATAATAATAATTACAAAAAAACTGGTCGCCATATTCAGGTTCAGGTTTATATTGTTAAATTCCACACTACAGCGGTCTTCAACCGGGGTTCCCCGTTACCATAGATTCACGCCAGTACTGTCCAATGGCTCCGCCAGAGGTATGCCAATGCTGTTATCGACGCAAAAATAGGTTGATAGCCAGTTTGGCAATAAAATGTAAACAAATGATACCATACTGATGAAAAAATTAACAGGAATAACTTGTTGATGGGGTCTTCAAACACAACGCAAGCATGGAGGAGCAACTACCTATCTAGCAGATATTTTCCCTTTGCATTCACTTTTACCTAACCCTTCCGTAAAACTCCGTGAAATGATGTTGTAACCATAGTCATGATGTTCGGTTGTCAGCTTCCATACCATCTTACTTTGGTCTCTATTTCGTGTACCGATCAGTGATAACAATGATATAGAAGCGCTGAAGGCGCTGGATGTCAAACTCAGGGGTTTGCACATTGAGTTGAGTGAGGCAAATTTTGCTTTGGCGGCCATTTTAAATGGTGGCAAAAAGGATTATTGCCAGTACTGAGCCCTTATAATTTGGTGAAAAGTAAGGGCTGATTTCATGAGGTTCCGCACAGATTTTAAGCGTGTAAAGTGGTGAGTTAGTACGAATTATCTCTTCTCCTTACAATTTTGTTTGAATTTTGGAAATCTGTGCATTCATCGCGACGTTTCAAGTACTTTAAAGGTGGCAGTTGCAGCGGTGTGCTTCAGTCTTATTGAAATAAAGTGTTTTGCAAACATTTTATCACAAGGGGATTATGCTAGTAAATGCGATTTCAATTTCATTTGCTGCAGTATTCATTCTAATAACCTTAAAAAATTGTCATTTTGCTAGTGCTATTGAAGGTAGGTTGAAAATTTTCTCTCTTTGTTGCAATTATCCTTTTTCAATGAAGGCTCTTATCCTACAGGGGAATTTATGAAATGAATTGCCGTTTTTAGAAAAACGATTTTTGCATCTATATGCAGAGCAAGATTCAACCATGTTCTGAAAAAGATCCGATCCAATTTCACTTGTTAAAGCTAGCAATGTATCATATTTTATATGTTTACCTCAATGGCAGTAAACAGCATACAAGCTAAGTCCACACTCATTGTTGGGTCTGCAGAGCTGCAAATCACGAACAACCACGGGTAAAAGATTATTGTTAGCTTCGTTTATAAATTCTAAAACAAAAACAATGCAAATAGTTGTCAGTGGCTTCACTGCAACGTTGCAAAAAAGTTTTTATTTTTCGAATTTCACAAAGCGCACCGCAGCAACTGCCATCCTTAAATTACTCGAAACGTCGCGATAAATACACGAATCGTCAAAATTCATTGGAAATTGAGGAGATAAGAGATAGTTAAAGACGACGCACCACTTTACATGCTAAAAATCCGTTGAGAACTTCAGGAACTCGGCCTTTACTTTTGACCAATTTCTAAGGGCTTAGTACTGGCGAAAAATCTTTTGGCCACCATTTAAAATGGCCGCCAAAACAAAATGTGCCTCACTCTGGCAAACCGAGTTGGACATCTAGCGCCTTCGGCGCTTCTATATCATTGGGACACACCAAACAACAACGAACACAACCCTCGCCTGGCAGGCATTGGAAGTAACAATGAACCAGGAGTTAGGTGGAGTGGCAGGGCTACATCTACGATCAGTGTTTTGCATTCCATTTAATAACTTGCAAAGAGAGGTTTATGGATATGGCTTAATGATTTCAGCTTTTATTGGCCTTCTAGGCGCGATTTTTCAGCTAGTGCTTTGGAAGTCTTACCTGAGAAATCATGATATCAGACACAAGCCATCATCAAACCCCCACATTGTGTTCAACTTAGCATTGAGCAATGGTCTTGCCTGCCTAGGTATGAGTTCATTTTTCATTTATGGTTTTTTACGTTGTTCAGGTCTCGTACAGTCAGGGAGAATCAGGAAAAAATTTGAGGTTGTAAGGAAAATCAGAGAACATTTTCTATAGTCTGGAAAAATCTGTGTTTTCCTGACAAAATCAGGGAGCAGTAGGGCATAAAAGATGAAACAAAAAGTCAGTTATATTAGGTTTATTTTAAACTTGTATCTACGGAATCTTTTTTATGCGTAGGGAAAACATAACATTTTAGAATAAATCAGGGAAAATGTATATACTTTATATTCATCCTATTAGTCAGGGAAAACTGTTCAAATTATGCAAAAAATCAGGGAGCATTTTGCAAAAAAGTTGTACGAACCCTGTTGTTTGTTTTCGTATTTTATGACCAAGTGGAGTTGTTTAAATAGCACAGTGGCCATAAGCAACAACTAACATATTTGTCAAGGTCTGTATGGAAATCCTTCAGAATTTCAATGTGAAGAGCATAATCTAAAAAAATTGTGGTGCAAATAGATGCAAAATGAATGTCATTCAAAGGGAATTGGGATATTGCATAGTGTAAAGCAGGGCTTGAGTGGGCTGGTGGCCCCATGTATAGCAAAGTATGGGCTTTTTCGACCAGATCTCATGTGCCAATCAGAAAATCAGAGTCCATGCAGAACTCCTGAGAGAATTGGGAAACCAGGAAGCAAGAGAGAAATATGAGGTCCTTTATGAATAATGTAAGCTGAGAATACTTAGATTGCAGTTACAAAATTGTGAAAATATTCCTAGTTTTGTCTGACTTGACGAATTATGATTTTTGAAATGCACTCTTCATTATTCTTAATTTTGCATTCTTCCTTTTCAGCATCCAGTATTTTTGGTTTGGCCTTGCTCCTTTCCCACCACCCATGTGAAAATGGCATGATTTCTAGAAGTATATCATCTCACGATATCTACTGGACTTATCCTGTTGAAGTGTGTATTTAAAATAATTTATTATTATTTTCAACTATATTTACAATTTTTCTTCCAGTGTCAAAAACTTTGTTGATATAGCTAGATATCGTTAGGACTTCAAAAAGCCTCAGACAACTATATTCTAATGGAGAAAGAAGAGAGTTTAGATAGATTACCTTGAAATCTTTTATGTTATATCTGGGATTTTCTTTGCCTTAAATTTTGAGATATATATGAATAAGTTTTGCAGGATAGATAGTACTTTTATCTTATATTTATTAACTAGTTTTCATTCCATTTTGGAGAATGTATTCTTATACACTATTCAAAGGTAAGAGAAGAGGAAGATAAAACACCCAGGGGTGTAGCTAGCTGGAGGTGTGAGGAGAGTCACTTCCCCCCAACCTTTGGTGATCTCTTTGGTAAATTCAGATTCAATTACCTTTGTTGGTACATGGTGGCATTCTTTGCCAACCTTTTTTATATTTATGGAAGGTTAGTTTTAATTTTTTAAGAACACATTAATACTGATATTAGTAAGCTGAATGTAGTAAGTAATGATCTTTTGAAAGCCCAAGTATTTTCTGTTGTTTCTAGGTTCTCTGTGATTTTGGTTACATGGCATCATCAATTTGGACCTTCATGTATCTCTTGGATGTTTGTTTTCAAGTACATAAGATCAATTGGTATATCTCATATACTTATATATCTATATCTTAATTTTGATGTTGATATTGCTTAAGAATATTTTGGAGTAGAAGCTACACCATTGGTAATCTGCTTGATTATGAAGTAGAGCAGTGACAGACACTTGAGTTGCTTTTATTACCCTCCACCTCACAATAAGTTTTGAGGTGTTAGCCAGCATTATGCAGCTCTTGACCTTCCAAACTTGAAACTTTTTAGTTGTATTAGTTGTTTTTTGTATTAGTATTTTGCCCCATGTTTAGATAATACTATATTGATGATATATATATGTTTTGAATTATATTCTTGACCAAAATGTTAGAATAGAGTTAATTCCTAACTGCTATAGCATCAGAGTATGTGTGTCAAGCTCAAGGCCCATGGACCAAATTTTGCCCAGCCAATGCTTATATCTGGCCTGCATGATCATTTATACAGCTTTTCATATACCAGCAGTAAATTCTACTAGCAATATACATTTGAAATATCAAAATGTAGCACTAGAGCTACAATCATTCCAGGCCTTGAAATGAGAGGTGCTCAAATGAGCATGAATGTGCCCACATTCACCGGGCAAATCCTATTGGCTTGATTATTCAAGATCCTAGAGTTGAACAATCATTTGTATTGAAGATATACAAAATTCATAGAATGAATTTCATGTCATTGCACTAAAACAAACTCACCACTTCACATATTTACTTTTGTTAAAAAGTACATGCAATACATCAATGGAGTCTTTTT
Source organism: Cassiopea xamachana (assembly GCA_900291935.2). NCBI lineage: Eukaryota > Metazoa > Cnidaria > Scyphozoa > Rhizostomeae > Cassiopeidae > Cassiopea > Cassiopea xamachana. Next base: position 2,804,349 of record OLMO02000302.1, on the reverse strand, counting down.
TGATCTCAAGAAATATGTCAAACTATTGCTTTGTTGGTCCTTAAAAAGTGTTCTCATGGGGGTACATTCCTCCACCCCCTCCCTGCCAGCATGCAACTTCTGAAACAGTGTAGGAGCTTGATCAAGCACTTTAATGAAGCAAAGAGCTTAATCAATTAAGTACCTAACATTTGTACATTTCAAGACCTGTATTATTCCTGCAAAAGCTATTCTAGACCAGCTGTCTGTTACATAGTTGCCAAGTTTTAAAAATAAAATGCTGGAGAATAAAGAAGTGCTGTACAACAGCACTTAGGAACTGCGAAGGAGTTTACTCTTGTGTGTTAGAAAAAGTTTTCACCATAATATACAGGTCACATCCGACAAGAGGAATTTGTTTGTCAGTTTTTAATTGGTTGAAGTTCTTGGAGATGCATGCAACCTTCAATGTATTTTTCATTGTTCAGCTCTATGCATCCTAGAATGCTGGATATTTCTCCAGATTTTGCTGTTGCTGGAGCTGGGCTGGAGACAGGCTTGAAATGCTGGATTCTCCAGGAGAATGCAGGAGACTTGGCAACTATGCTGTTAATTTGTTTGACTCCCTATTAATGCTAGCCAATACAAAGGTCAAAAGAGACCTGGATTATTTTGATTGGTTAGCATTCACTTCTTTCTTCATAACATCATTTTATGGTCCTCAGCTATGCTTCTAGAATGCTCATTTTCTTAATTTGTAGAAGGTCAACATCCTTTAGAGACCAAATATATGAGCCATCAGCAATTTTCAAATGGATAAAAAATGCTTTCTTTTTCTTTTCCCCGCCATAATGTTAAAAAATTATCCTGTCGTGCAAGCAATTTTTGTGGCAAGTTTTGAAATTTTCAAAGGGAAATTTTTGGGAAAGCATTTTTTCTCCTACTGTTGCATTGTAGATAACCTGTTCACCTTTCTCTTGTGCAAACAATGTTTTGGTCTTCCAGTCGTGTAGCATTCTACTATCTTCTTTGCTGGGGTCTGGCAGCTTGTTTCACTGCCCTCATAGAGGTCTTCAAATTTGCTGAAAAAAGTGGTATAAGGTATGTGCTATTTTAAAGAGCTTCTTTTTTCACATGGTAGAATTTTATGAAAATAGAACATACTGGTGCTGCATACTCCATTTGTAGATGGATCACACTGCCATAGTGCTAGTTCACTTAGATTTTCCTGATCAAGAACTACCCTGTTTTATGCTATTGGAATCTACAGGGATGCAAATGGATAGATATTTTGAGAGGGGAGGGATGGAGGGCTCAATATTTCCAACTGAAATAAGTCATTTATCAATTTGTACAAAGGCCTAAGTTATAATGAGCTTTGATGAGTCATCACTTCAGGTTGTAAAAATGAGTCAGATTATTGTGATTGATATAGTGTTTCCCAAAAAGCCTTAAACTTTCCCACTTTCCTCAGAATTCCAATTAAATACAGGATTTGGGTTTCTCACACCCCTACAACCATCTGGTATTTACCTGCCATAAAATCACTATTTATACATTGCCATAGTGCTAGTTTTCTTGGATTTTCCTGATCAGGAAACAACTTTTTTTATTCATATCATTCTGTGGTATTTTTAAATACATTAGGATGGATATTTTAATGGAGGGGTGGGGGGGGGGGGGCTCAATATTTTAACCGGCAAAGGTTTGCTTGAAGGCCTAAGCGATAATGAACTTTAATGAGTCATAGCTTCAGGTTTATATCAATGATTCAAATTATTTCAATTGACATAGTTTTTCCTGAAAAGCCTCAAGTTTTCCCACTGCCATCAGAATTCCAGTTAGATACAGGATTTAGGGGACTATCACCCCCACACCCATCCAGTATTTACATGCCTTAGGATCTCAGTTTGTAAATATATCTATTTCCTGTACTTTTTATTTTTCTGTGGCCAGTTCCTTTCAAAAAATTCTTATGGGAAAAATCTGATTTTTTGTTTTGCAACTTTACTTTAAGGAATAGTTTCATAGGGTCAATCTTTATTTGGTAAGGAAGGGGTTAATAGCACGAAAGCTTCCTCCTTACTTTTTGGGTTTTTGTTATGGTTCAAGTACATTCTCCTTATAGATTCCTATAAAATATCCTTTTTTCGACTTAAAATCTTAATTGTTTAAGTAAACAAAGTGCTAGAACCCTACTTTAGTTTCACCTTTACTGTTCTATATTCATTGCAGGAAATGCAGTTCATCAAAAGATGTTTTAGCCATTGTAATTATTTGGGTGTCTTCAATATTCATACTGATGCTATTATCATCAATCGTACTGTATTTAATTGATCGTCAAGGTAATGATGCTAAAATTTTAACACTGCAATTTTTGTTTCAGTTAGTCAGAGGGAGGTTTCCAAACTGAGAATTGTTTTATGTATAGTGTTTCTTTTGTTAGTTTTAATTCTGGATTGTTTTTGATTAGCAACTGTTGGTTAAAATGTTAGAACAGTGGTTTCAGTCCAGGGGTTCCTCCAGAAGTTATACAAATGCTACGATCGACTGTTTATTTTAACTCTCTTGTGCAGATGTGTGAACAAGGGGTTCCTTGAGCCACTGGAATACGCCCTTGGGGTTCCACCCCACCAAAATGGTTGAAAACCACTGTGTTAGAGTAACTGTGGAGACTGATGATGTCCAAGTGTTGAATTCAAGTCCAATGATGGATATTTTGATGTTTACACAGTTCGTTGCTTCGAATTTGTAGTCGAACTTCCAACTAATTGTAACAGTCATTTGGTACTGAACCCATCTGAAATAGCAGTAATCACCCGTCCAGTAGGAATGATTTTATTCATTGAAGTAATAGATTTATACTGAAGCAGCCCAATCAAGCAATCATTTTGATAAATCAACTATCAGTTGGCACTTACGTGCTCTGTTGTTCAGCAAGGTCTACATAAAGCGGCTTCTATACTCAGGGTCACGTATTATAAAATTGTTTGGGGGTTAAGGGGAAAAGACCATTTTTTAAATAAAACTTTGGCTGGAATTTCATCTTTAACTCAGTGGATACCCTTGAACCTCTTCACCTTTTTTAGTACTGCATTATATCTTGTTCAATCGTATAGACCGACTTTTTCTCTCAAGAAGGACTGACTGATAGTCCTTTATGAGTGTCACATCCCCCACACATACCCCCTCCATTTGTGCCCCTGCAACATCCATCAATGGATTAGTTCTGTGATCTCATAGAGAGCATTTCCCTTTAAATAATTACACGAAGTAGTGTAAGTTCCTCGAGTTATCTCTTTCTAATTCCTTTCGTGAGACTGCGCCTCATTGAGTGTTAGCAATTTAGCTTTTGATGTACAGTTAATTTTGAATGCTTTCTTGCTGTTAGCTTAGCTTGAATCGTTTAATTAGAAGTCCATAATAGCTTCACCAATTAAATTCAGTGTTGTAGCGGAGGACAGTCGTTATTTTTTGGAATGCAGTTTGACTGGGGACCCGCCTTAATTTTCTCACCAAATGGAACAAAGATCTTGTCTTTGTGGCCTCAGAAGGTTTAGGGCCCTTAATGGTGCTGTCTAACTCATCCAAAAACATTTTTCAGGAACTAAGGGGCCATCTTTTTATAACTGTGGGTGGCGGGACGAGTTAGAATTTTAAAACTGTTCAACAGTCTTGTACCTCTTCTATTTTTGTCGAAAAATTGTCATACCTCATTGAGAAATAAGTACCAGATGTCATACCACAATGCTCGAAAATGTTCCAGGATGTTTATTACCTCCATTTGTCCTTTGAAAAGTTTTCATACTTCAATAAGAAACAAGCATAGGATTTCATGCTACAATGCTAGAACTTCTTCCAGAAAGTTTCATAGTCTCAATTGTCCTTTGAAAAGTTTTCATACCTTCCCCCAATGCAACCCGCTGCGTTACTCAATTGGCTGACCCCTAGTTTCCAATAGTGCAATACTTTTTCTACATGCTTTTTCAACAAATGAATCTTCGCTTTTTCATTGTACAAGCTTAATCAGAATGAATCATTTCGGTCTGAATCAATTAGAATCAGTCAATCAATCAATCATCAGCCAATCAATCAATCAATCAGAATCAGGCAGTCCATCAGCAAATCATTAGCTCAGAGTTTCGATGTTTTAGTCAGTTGGCTACGAGATCTTAGCAATTAGTTAACATAATTATTCACTCAGTCATTCATGACAGCTTTTCCTCTTTTTTTTCAGTGAAAATTGACATTTATTTCGCATGCAACACATATACAAGCAGCCAGAGAAGCTTAATGCGCCGTGTTAGAGCAAAATTTATCGTATTTCTGGCAATATTTTTCATCTGGTATGTTGTAAAAATTTTTTTACATGGTTTGAAACATTTTTTTATTTTTCAAAACATGTTTGGAATTGTTCGCAATCCATCATCAGTTATACAAGAGTTTCTTATACTTACAGGGTTAATACTGAGCCTGGATACCTCGAAAACCTGGAAAACTTTTTTATCATTGGCATCATTTAAAACAAGACTAGCACAATATTTACAATATGATGCACACCCGCCATAGATAAAATGGATACTGGGTCACTGAGTTCTGACTATGGGTGGTACATGTATTATAACAGCAATTTATAATACAGGGCTCATACTGAAGCTGGAAGCCTGGAAAATAGGCCATTTTTAAGAGAAGTCAGGGAAAACTTGGAATAGTCAGGGAATTTTTTATAATTTTTATTCAAACCAGAGAAAATCAGGGGAAAACATTATTTAGTTCACATGCTTTGCACTGACTTACAACAGTTCCCATAAGCAGAAATTGAAACATTCTTATGAACGGTTTACTTATATACTGATACGGTAACCTTTACCTTAACAGCTGGCTGCCAACTTTAGCTGTTGGAATTTTGCATCTTGCAAGTTATGCGTCCAGAACGCAAGAAGGCTTAAGTATTGCTGAGGTACTTGTTTTTATTGTCGTATAATTTTTCATTATTTTTGGTACGTTGAACTCTTCTGATGCCTTAATAATTGGTATTTGGCTGAAAGTGGTACACATTTGTATTTGGAAAAGGAATTATAGGCTTGCAGGACATGTAGACATTGTAACTGAGATTAGAGTAGCTTATTTGTGTTCAATTCATCTTAACGCAGTCTTGTTGACATTGTCAACATTTGTAATGAATTATGGGGTATAGGGCTTGAACAATGTTTTATTTTGATACGATTCAAATCAACATACAACATTTCGCGTTAAAAAAACATATATTGATGTGTTTTTTTGAATGTTAAAACCTTCGTCCCCCTATTTGTATTTAGCATACCCGCCAGTTCATTCAGCTTTGCTATGCGCAACCCTTGATATCTGTATTTTTTTATTTTGTCTAGCAAACTGGCCCTGGTATTGTATTTTCCTAAGATGCCATTTCCTGTATCTCTTCTAGCTCCATTTTAAAACCAGAGATGCTCGGGCTATAGTAATGATTAGACATACCAAAAAATTCATCCCCAAGCATACGCTTTAGATGCTATATCAGGGGCTTGTGGAACCTCACTTTGGGTTCTGCTGCTCTGATTGGGGAACATGTGGAATCACTACCCACTGTACTCTAGAAAAGTTACAAAACAGAGGCATAAGAATTGTAATGGATAGTTCGTATGATGCACCTGCTAAACTGCTCCTGAGGCAATTACGATTGCCTAGTATAGCTGAAATGATTCATCAAGAGTCTGCGAGCATGGTTTATAAGGCCATAAATGGCCAGACGCACCCCTACTTGTCCAGCCGTTTCAATAGCATATCTGCAGTGACGAACAGAATGCTTCGTAATTCCAATTTGTCTAAGGCCCTCAAGAATGTAAACGAAGTTTAGGTAAAACAGCTTTCCATACAGGGAGGCTACGATTTGGAACTCACTGCCTAATGACTGTAGAACAGCTCATACTTTTACAACATTTAAAGTGAAGCTAAAAGTCAGGCTCGCATAGCACCATTTATTTTTCTCTTCAAGTTTTGTACTACTCTTTCTGTTCCAATGTTATAGGATTGTATTGTAGCTTGTATATATGTTTTCTTTTAAATGAGGGTCACTTGAAAACCAGCTATTCTGAAGAGTAACCTTCCTAAAAATACAAAAATGAAATGCTTGTTAAGACTCAGGTGAATTTCTTTTATAGGCCATATTGCACCCACTTCAAGGAGTTTTCAATTACTTCATCTTCACCCCTCTTCGCACCGGGCAAAGTCCACAAGCCTATAACAGCGATCGAAGATCACCGATTCTTACTCGTGGAACCATACATCAATATTTTGCCACAAGCTGCGAGAGCTCTCTCTCCAATAGCCTGGCACGAGTACCCATAATGCAGTCCGTGTCTTCCTTTCATTTCACACCTTGTTTCCAGGACTTTGAAAACTCATTGCTTCGATCATACCGAAGCAGTGATACATTGGATAATTTTGATGGGAGCTCTTTGGAACACACTCTAAAGATCGGTCGTTTATTGGGAGAGGATGGTGCCTTGTATCGTTGAAACAGAAATCTTATGAGCAAAGATCAATGTGAATCTTCTCTTTCTATGCGAATATTGTTGGACTTGTACATGATTTCAAGATTCATTCAATTTGTTACTTAGCAACTGAATGTGCCCCAGTTTGCTGCTGAATAAAATTCCAGATTGGACACAGATTGTGGAAAAATAGTCTTAGACGTGGGAGTTTTCCGTAGACCAAAGTTTTTTAAATACTGAAGAAACTCTGATATACTCAAGTTGAGTTTGATTTTTATAGAAATTGTTCTATTCACTGCAAGAAAAGTTTTATAGATGTACGCAAAATTTATTAAATATACCTGTATTTGAAGAACAACTAAATTTCTAATATATGTAGGTTGTAGGATATTTTTTTTGTTAGAATAGCATTATAGAATTATGCAGAAGTTTTGCATACATTATGAAACATTGTGCATTAATTATGCAACCGGTGCGTCTTTTTCTGTTTTGTATTGATGGATAATATGATGGTCGATGGTATTATTTTGGATAATTATTTCAACTTTAGCTGGTTTTAAGTCTAATTTTAGTGATGTCATCCTACTCAATTACTTCATAAAGTGATTTATTACGATGACATCACCAAAATTAGACCGAAAATCAGCTAAAGTAATTCAGAAAATTTTACATAAAATCATTTTTAGTGATCTAGTTTAGGTGATTATGAGAAACCTTGACTAGAAGTGTAAAGATATGAATATAAAATATGTTTAGTATGAAAGTTTTTAGTAATTAACAGAGCTGGGTCGCTAAAATGATTTTGTGTAAAATTGTCATCAAATCTACACAACCACTCCTTGACAGAGTGAATTTTTTTATGTGAAATATAATTACCAATGATTGATTTGCTTGTAGTTAGTGAATTGTCTTAGAATTTATTGTTGTTTTCAGTCGATTTCAATAGGAATTGGACTTTGTACAGGCAATCCTTGTAGTGCCGAGGATGGGATAACGTTTTATTGAATTGAAGGCATTGCTTAAATCTATAGCATGGCTATGAAGTTATATGAATGACCTGGGAAGGTTTTTTGCGTCACTACAGCCAGAACGATTTGTAGGATTTGAAGCTCAACATTGATTGATCTGTTCTAGAAAAGGGTGAAAAAGAGGGCCCTACTGGAAAACGGTGCTTACCAGAGGCTTGGGTTGGAGAATGGTACCTGGGAAGTGCATAAAAGTGTAGCAAAAATGGAACTGGATGGGTTAATTCAAAGATTGGCAGGGTTCAATTTTGTCAGGGTTTGAGACAGTCTATCTGCTCTCTCCACTTCTGTTTAAATTCTATTATCATTTACTCTGTAAAAAATTCGGAAGATTTTAATCTGAAGTTCTTACTGTACCAATTCATTCAATGCGAAAGTCAATTTACGTCAGTAGAAGAACCACGACGAAAAAGTATTATAATTGTTGACAATATGACAATTTACGTCACACGATATCTGGAAATAGAACGTGATTCTATGGGCACTACTTATGGCCAGGGCTATAAAGGTAGGGGGGCATAGATAAAAATTTATTGGCCACGTCCTCTATACAAATATGGTCACGCTCTCTTGTCGAAATGTAACTTTAGTACCGAATAGACAAGCCAAACTCCAGTGGTTCAAGCATAAGCTTTGATTTGTTACACTATTGCTTAAGGACACACTAAGTTTACTGACATTGATGTTAATCAATCATCATCCAGAACGTCTCTGAAGATTTGCAACTACCCCCCTCTCCCTACCTATTTAAATAAATCCCGAGCACCATCTTGGCAAAAACTTTGGCGGGGGCAAGTGCCCCCATACCCCCGTGGCCACGCCACTGTATGTAGTGTATATTACCACAGACAACGATATGGCACTTCTCAGCCCTTCTCAAGTCTGAGAGTCCAATCCTAAACAACAACTAAAGGAAAAATGGGTTCAAGTGCTTTCAAAAGCCACCTGAAGTCTCGCCTAGTCGTCCTATGTTAGTTCCTAATTTACAAAGATAATCCTACAAAATCTAGGTCTGAAAATTGCCAGTATTAAATGGACTTTATCCTGGGTTGCTTTTTTCGGAAAAGCGTTTTTCCTGAAGGAAAAAGCACTTTGGAACTTCCCTCCTCCTCCGCTACTTCATTAAAATGCGTTAAAATGGCACAATTACGTAAACGCACTTCCGTTGTTATTACGGAACAATGTACGTATTTCACTGGAAAGTGCTGCATAATGACGCCTTCCTTTTTAATCAAATGTTTTGTGTCAATTAATGGCTAGTGCGAGAAATACTTACCTTAGCGAATGGTGGCTACAGTAAATTTGAGCTCTCAGGCAAAAAATCAGAGTACGTCTTGACAAATCTGAAGCAAATCATACCTGCCAGGTAGGACGATAGACTGTGTACTTCGTCATTTTAATCTGCTAATCTGCAGTATTCAACCGAGCTTTATTGTACATATGAGAATTGCAGACATTCAGAATAAGGTTGGTATTTTTGATAGGGTGGTGCAAATGGTCCTCCTGGCCTACTTATGAGTGGAATGTTACTATGTACAACAATGCCTCGCCAAATTCTCAATAAGCAGCTGTATATTTTTGGGTGCGGTGACTTGCACTTGTTTGTTTTTCAGTTAACTGTTTTAATCTTGTTAGTGTTTACTTCGCATCCCAGCAGTATTCCTTGATGTCCGACTCTCCTCTTGACTATCATCATAGACTTTGCCAAACAAGTTTGTTTGCTTTCGCTGCCAAGACCATTGTCATGCAATTTTGATGAAGTCTATTCAAACCGACCCATATATTTAGAATCATTATCAGCTGAATGCCTGAACCAGTTTATTGGCGATAAATGCATAGGTCCTACTTCGCACTGAGAGTGCACAGTATATATCTATTTTTAATTCTGATGCACGCCCACTTCTTGTAAATGTACATATGGCAGAGAATTTGTTTAGTTTCAGTTGTAGATATGGCACTTTCATAACTTTCTATTGTACTTGCTTATGTCTTAGTTCCATAAGCATCATAGTAGATTATTTTCAGGTTTCAGTTGAAGAGGAAAGAGGAGAGGACCATTTACTATGGGGAATAAACAATGCACGCCAAATAGAACCTTTATCCCCCCACAAGAAATAGTAAAGTATGAGAAAGACAATCCTGAAGGGGAAGTAGAGTACTTAGAAGGTATGAATTTTTATCAAATCACTTGTTTCCTTTAAAAAACTCAATAATTTTATTGTTTTGCCTGTGGTAGGAAGCTTCAAGGAGTAGTTGTGCATTCCACTGCTTGCAGGCAGCACCTTTAGAGCAAGGTATAAAAATTTGAATGCAACCTTCATTCCAAATGATATGCAAGGGTAAAGGGTTTCAGGCCATTGGAAAAATTATTGTCAGTATCAGGTCTTTGGTTGCTAATCAGGGAAGTTATGCAGCAAATAGGCAAAGCTAAGAGATGCTACAGGCAGTGGTGGTGCCATTGGGGAACTGGTGGAACTTCCCCTTCCCACTTAAAAAAGTCTTATTTTAGTGTTTTAATAAGACTTTATTGATATCCCGATGGTGAGTACAGGTAAAACAGTATTTGTCTCTAGATTAGTTGTTGTCTCTAATGCAACTTGTGATGAACTAAGGATGCTGGCTAGATACAGGGTTTATATAGTCTGTTTATGGATTACTAGAACCTTCTGAGATTTGTGGAATAATCCTCTCAGTAATAGAATCTACTAGAAGTAAACATGTTTAAAAGTTGAGACTGAGAAAGTTCAGGTGAGTGCTTATATAATCCGTTGTTTAGATTCCAGAGATTACTGGAATGGATTATCATATTACGACACCACTTCTTGCCAGGCTCAATTTTTGAATTCATCCAAATCAGATGATATAATGTTAGGGTTGTGGTGAGGTACCTCTAGCAAGATTTTGGAATGGGTGTAGAAGCCAAGTTATGTCATAATTTTTGGACATGGCACCCAAAATTCCTCCAGTCTGCAATGGCTGATGCCACCCCACCTTACAGGAGATATTATGCACTTTAGCTCACTGACAACAAGAGTAAAAATTGTATTATCTTTCTCTGCTGTTCTTAGGTTCCAAATTAGAGTCGTCTCTCACCTATTCTTCTTGAAGAAATTGCTGACCATGTTTTGTGTGAGGGTCCCCTGCTTATTTAATTTTCCATTTTTTTTAGGTGAAGTCTGATAAAATGTTAAAGTCCCCAAGCCATAGGCTGGCCTTGCATGGTGTAAAATGTATTTTATACAATTTTAAATAGGGTCTAAAAATATTTATGGTGAACAATTTCTGTCCACTGGCTAAGACTCTTGCTGCTGTAGATATTTGTACCATAGAGTAAAGTTTTTGTTCTAGAAAATTTTTCAAGGATTTACATTTGAAGGAGAGAGTTTACAGAACACCCAGTCATGCATACACAAACACACTCTACACACATACACTCCATTGGTGCCATCCTAAAACTGTAACAAGGGAGGGCTATTCTGTGGGAAATATATGAACCTCACCTTTGGCCTTGCTCATTTTTGACTTTATGAATATGATTTGCTTGTCACTATTATGTATTTGAAAGTATTAAAAGAAGGAGGAAGCAAAAATAAGGTTGTAGCACCCATTTTATATTGATAGGAGCATACCTTTCCTCTTTCCTCCTTTGACCAATGCATAGTTAAGAGCTTATCAAGATTAACACATGGTCAATAAAGGGGCACCAGGCCCCCAAAAGTTCTTATAATTTTAACAAAGAAGCTGAGCCCCCCTCCATGACATGCCTGTTACACACATGGATACATGTTTCTACTATACTTAACTTACAAACCTATAAATGGCTGTGGATCCTTGTAAATACCTATACATACCTCTGAAGTAATGAAGGCATATCATTTGCATTAATTGAATTCTATCAAAAGTGCTGGATTTAGAGGGTTGTGAAATTATAGCTTTTGATAGTCAAGCTATGGCTTTTCAAAAATGTGTATGACTCTTATAAGCAGGGATATGCTAGCTATGGGCATAGGGGCAGTGTGTTCCCTCCCCCAAAGTTTGTGAAGCTTCAGGACAGTTGTTCATGATGCAGGAAATACAGTATCCATCTATTTCATTGGTCCTAATTTTTCTTTTTCAGTCCTAGTTTATGTTTTTTGACAAAATTCCCCCAGAGAACAGTGTCTAGGAATGCCACCACCTTGTAGGTTCCATTTGATAGCAACTGAGAAGGTGATATGGGATGGTCTTCTTCAAGAGTGCCAAATCATTTACTGCTAGAGAAGGGATGCTGAGTGGGAGCAGTATGTTATCAATGGCAACAAATAGAATCATGTCAGTGTTTACTCAGGGTTCATACTGAGCCTTGAAAACCTGGAAAATAGGCCATTTTTATGAAAAGTCAAGGAAAACCTGGAATAGTAAAGGAATTTTGTATAATTTTTATTCAAGTCAGGGAAAAGCCAGGGAAAACAGATTATTTAGTCCATATATTATTTTCATCATCCCTTTTCATAGTTACTCACCAAGTGGTTGCTCAATTTGTTGTCAGTAAATGTGAACTTTATCACTTTGCATAGTGCTATAACAAGTTTCTGTACACTTCCTATCTATTAGACTTCAATGTCATTACCTAATTTTGCAAATATGTTAAATTGGGGTCAGGAAAAAAGTGGATTTTTTTGACTATCAGTCTGGGAAAAGGCAGGGAATTTTGATTGAAATATTGGGTATAAACCCTGTTACTGCAGGAATGCTAGATTTATTGTAGGACAGTGAGGCTTAGAAGAATTCAAAAGCATTCACATCTAAATTTGCATGGAAAAATCTGTCAAAAGCTCCTTGAGTAGGCTATTTAGATTTCTTTAATGTGAAGGAGCATACTTAAATGTTCCAAGGAAAAAACTTCCTGTTGCCATTCAATGGCACATTGTAGAGAGTGCATGCACTTACTCCCAACTCCCTCTCTGTTGTTCCCTGTTAGAGACACTATAATATAATGTTTAAAGTGCAAATAAGCCCTTGGAAACTTATTTATTTTTTGCAGCCTTAGAGCGGAACTTAATAGAGAGGGGGCTTATAACTAAATCAAGGTAAAATTTTTATGCAAATGAACTTTTGCATTTCCTCTTCATAACTTCCATTGAAAAAATGGTGCCTGCAACTTAGAAAGTTTATTCACATTAGTCAACTATAATGTTGGCATCTTCATACTAATCATCAGGATTGGTTGGTCATCCTGGAATATCTTACAAGCAAGCTTTCCCTGTTTGATTCCTTTGAAAGAATCAGTATTCTGTAGCTTTCTAGGATGCTTTAGTAATTTTGTACATAGGCCTTATTTTTTGCATGTGATCTCATCTGGCTGTATTCTCCATGCCCTAAGAGCCCATTTGATCATTTACTTCCACAAGTTAAGGGGTTTATTAGAGAGGGGGCTTATTAGAAATAATTTTTGCTTGAAGATGGGGGCTTAAAATACAGAATCTTTGCACCTAGTCAGCTGAATATATTTTCTCTTCCTCTATTGCCTAATTTTTCCCAAGAGATAATTTTACTCACAAAATTGTTTTTCCATTATTTATGCTTTAAATAATTATTTTGTACTTTCTTCTTTATTTTGTAACATCCATCCTTCGGTTACACTTCTGATTTATCCATCAGTATTTGCCATCACCTGCTTTATCTGTTTCACCACGTCCAGCTTCCTGCCATACTTGCATTATCTTTTTATTTTTCAGCCTGTTTAGTTATCTTTTCTTGATTCTAATGCTCTAGTGATCACACTTTTCGATAACGACACAGTTTGTGTCAATTTTGACGTAGATCACACTCTGGCCCCCCTAGAATAGTCAGCTCCCTGGCCTGAAAGTCCTAAAACAGAGGCGATATGGCACCTGCAGAGTAGGGGGGGGGCCAAGTTCAAAGATTTTCCGCTAAAATTCAATGCCTTTATCTTTACCAACAGGAAAAGTCCAAAAGTTTTCCGACGAAAGTTTCCGAAAGTCCAACGATTTCGAAAAAGTCAGGGGCCATGACCCCCTGCCCCGGTCATGACGCCCCTGAGTCAAGCCCAAAAATTGTGGGAATTTACCATCAAATGATTGGAAAATAGTTAATGAAAATGGTTATTTGTTTCATTTGTACAGTGGTTTCTTGGACTCTGTTGTTGAAACATTTTCTCTTTTTTGGATGTTTCTACTTCCTGGTTTGCAACAGTTCCAAATTCTGAGAAAATAATTGACACACAGATCTGGACACTATTTGCTCGACTTTCTCTTTTGTTAATTACCGTTGACTTTGCCCGGTACGAACAGGACGATGTTTGTGAGCCGGTGTTAATCACTTCTTGAATAATTTATAGTCTTTAGTTCGTGTGAATATAAAATATTCGATTCTCTATCGCCGATAACGACACAGCTCGTCTCAATTTTGACGTAGATTACATGTGGCCTGATATGTATGTTTACTAAGCTTAAAAGCAAGAAGAATATCTTGTCCCTCCCATCAATGGGTTTAGGATAATGAGAACCGAGTACTGGGATGATCGTGTTCGATTTTCCGAAGTAGACATTGTCATGTTTGGTCTGGTTCTGTTTGAAGAGCTTTTGGATTGAAGCAGGTTTTTTGTCTGAAATTCCATGGTATGAAGGCCTTGCTTGAAATAATGATTATCAATGATGCTTCTAATACAGACTCACCATATATTCTTTGATTTGAAATCAGAATGTGAAAGTGTGGTGTTGCTTGATTGTTCACCCAGAGTGATAGAATACAAATGGTTTTGTTGAAGCAGATTGTTGGAGAGCGAGATTTTCATTCTAGAGATCACATGCACAAAACTGTCAAGATTTGCAGATGTTTTGAGGCCCAGCTACTATAAAAGTTTTGGCTAATCTCATTAATATATCAAAGCTAAGAAATACTCGACGGAGAGCTGTACTGTCAGTTAAGCCAAGCTCCTATATTGTATCAAGGAGAAAGTCATCAATGTACAGGTGGGACAGACACTAGACGATAGAAAAGGAAGAATACGATTCATTAGGAGATAAAAGTTGCACAATTTTTCGACACTTAAGGATATTGTATTTATCCATTAGCTTGATGAAACTTTTATAAAGCTGAGCTTGATGCAGTATAGCGAGAACAACATGTCATGTTTGCATGATAAGAAGATATGAAAAAGGGATGAGTGACCTGTCTTGCATGAAAAATTGTCAATGTATAATCAAGTTCAATGTGATATCAGTTTTTCACAGCAAACAGCAAGCTAATTTCTTGTTTGAATGGTCTTGGTAGCTTTTTAGTATGGATGCATGGAATGGTAACTGTGGACATGTTTTGCGAAAGACCTCTGTGCATTGCTCAATACTGGAGCAGCATCTTAAGACTGATTACAAAGGTTTGTTTCTACTGGTTTCTAAAAACGAAGGGGCAACTTGATTTCAGTGTCTTTGCCTGATGGTTGAAGTTCCTATGCACATAGATCATCCTTGCCTTGAAATTTAAACAAACGATTGTTTTTCACTGTCCATGACTTTATACTTTAATTAATCGAGCACGGTTCGATCGTTAAGTATAAGCGTAGGAAGTGGGGGCAGTGGGGGGCTGCAGCCCCCAAGTTAGGCAAAAATCCGTTTCACTCGGGAAAATATTCTGATAGAACAATAAGAAATTCGGGCACCTTTTCTGCCTGCTTTCCAGCTCCATTTGATAATTCGGACAGAAAATTTACAGCCCCCCTAAATTTGACGTCCTCCTACGCCCATGCCTGTAAGCAGTATGGGGCAGGGAAGGCTCTTGCCCCTAAACAATGTGCTAATTGCCCCCCTCCAATATTATGCTGAGGTGATATATATATTTGAAGGTGTTCTACGGAGCTGTTTTTACGTATAACCTATGTGGCTTCTACACCCAATCCAGTTAAGCTTTCTACAGTTGAGGATATTTAACGACTCTGTATTGCAATGTACCTGCTTGAAGAATCACCAGGGAGATAATGGACTACACCTTTTTTGTTTTATAAGAAAGTTCTTTTTTCGCCCAGTACTGAAACTTTTTGAGCGAGGTAGCATAGTGGTTAAGAGCGCATACCTCCCATGCGGAAGGTCTACGGTTCGAGTCCGACTCGATACCTTGACTGAACGCTCACTCACTGTTCACCCAGCAACAAATGGGTACCTGGTGGCAACACCGGGAAAATAAAGGCGGCGAGGAAAGGAACTGGCCACCCTACCTCACGTGTAGATGACTCAGGATAAGTGTCCTCTCTAACAGGTACTCCCCTACGTACGAAAGTAGGTGGGACTACCTTTACATTTACTGAACCTTTCTTAAGTTTTTCACGATTCCAGTATCAAAACTTTATTAAGACCTTCTTAATAAATTTATTGAGATCCAATATTTTGCTCATGCACATTAGAGGAATGTGAATAAGCACCATGCACACTTGAAATGACGATAAATCTTAGTAAAGAACAGATGTTGAACTGTTAGAGGGCAGCCGACACGAACTATAGAGCACATTGTATATAGATCAGTGAAATTTTGATCTCATATACACTAATACACTTTCTTAGGTCTTAAAAATGCAGTACACGCTTTTTTATAAGAAAAAAGTTCAAATCGTCAAAATCTTAAGAAAATCACGAGGCTCAATTTCCAAAATATACTGTTTTTATAGGCCAAAAATCGGTATTTCGTCGTTATTGCATTCAAAATGTTAAAGATGGAATTCAAATTCAAGTATACAATATTATTAACGAAAGTGTAAACCACTCTAGCCAGTTTATTTCAGTAAAAGTTAAGAAAAATTTAAGAAAATCTCAGGCTCAATTTCGGGACAAGTTAAGAAAATCGAGGCTCAGGCAAAATAATGATTTTCTTATAAAAAAAGCCACGTACTTGACTTTCCTTATTTTTTGAGCAGCCGAGTACTGCTTTGTTATAGTCAAAGTCAAAGATCTTTCCCGCGCCCAATCGTGCATAGGGCGGCGCCTATCTCCGTTTCTATAACCCTAGGCCACGCGTCTGCGAATGCAGTGAAAGCTACAGCGGGGGCTGGTCCACTGGTAGCTCCGCGAGTCTAACTTTCTCACTCCATTCTCAAATGTCGAGCGCCAGACGAGAAGGCAGTGAGTAGCATTTTTAAAGTCTTTGGTATGACTCGGCCAGGGCTCGAACCCATGACCTACCGGTTGTGAGGCAGACGCTCTACCACTGGGCCATCACTTTGTTATAAACTATTTTCTTATAGATAAAAAACGTGCATTCCCTCTTGTTGCGTAGATTTTTAACTTTGCAAGTTTTACCCAGTATTTGAGATGATTCTCCACTTTGAGATACTCCTACGTCCATTGCTCCAGAGGAGCAGAAACGGAAGAATGTGCCATACAGTCACTAAAAAAGTGATAAAGGGGCCTGTGTTGTAGAAATTTATACAGACCACACCCTTGACCACACCCGTTTTTGCATTTGTGATACTGATGTTTCTGTCCCTGTTGTCTATATACAATATAACCAAGACTAGTTTCAAACAAGCATCGTATACTGTTCAGCTAACACGCATCAATTTCCGGACAATTTAGATTGTGTGCTCACTTAAGAGGGGCCCAGCCCCTCCAACAACTCTTTAAATTTTTACAAAGGGGACTGAGCTCCCTCCAAGAGACCACTACATACCGTACAGGGTGATTTGGCATCTTGAATTCTAAAATACTTGCAGAGTAGTGAGTTTATGAAAGCTGAGAGTCATGGATATAATTATTTTTGGCTGTGATAATAGATTTTTTGGTTACTGGTTCAAGAAATATTTAGTAGCAAATGCGATTATTTGTACTGTCGCAGGTTCCCCGTAGCTTGCAATTAAAAATTTTCTTGACAGGGGACACGTTCTGTTGCAATCATCTGGTTCCATAAGCCTGGTTTCCATATAATCGTCTCTGTAAGGATCGTTTCCGCCCCCGCAGAAACAGATTATATGGACCCTACGACAGAGACGATTGTATGGAAACCAGGCTAAAGAGGCTTCTTGAGTGTTTTATCATTATTCAATAGGTGCATGATGGTAGATGAACTTTTTCTTATCAGGGTCCGTACAAGTTTTCGAAAGTTATGGAAATAAGCGCCCTTTTTAAATATAGAGGTATACCCTTTCTACAGTAGATAGAAAACGGTAAGTTAGGTTAAGTATAAGCATGTAAGAGCCTCCAAAAGGTAGTTTATTTTTGATATTTCAAAATTACCCAGAAAAGAGAACGAAACTAAGCCCCTCCGCGAGAAACAAGTGACTAAGCCCCCCTTTTCTACAATCCTGCCCAAAATATATTCCCAGTGCAGACGTGGTACCATATGTTCAAAGCCCTGTGTCGGAAAAGAACAAATTTTTTTGAGTGAACACGACGCGCCTGCTGACGACGAGCCAAAGAAGTCTAGAAACGAGCGCGGTCACGCCATCCTTTCTCACGCATTGGCGCGAATCTGAATATCGCGCTAGTTTCTAGACTCCTTTGGCTCGTCATGAGCAGACGCGTCGTGTTAGGTAAACTCTCTAATGCTTGATTATTTAGATTTAGACATCGTTTTAATAAGGATAGTTAGGACCGGAGCTGGGGACATAAACGCTAGAGAGTTTACAGAGTAGAAATATAGGAACTATTTCTATAGATCGAATCGTTTGGTACTTATTTTTTGAGTTAAAGTACGGAATTTCTGTACACCCTGTATTGAAGCTAGACGTGAAGCTGGCCTGATTGAAGCGCAGCTCGTGTAATTTATGCCAGTGATAATGCTATTTGACTTGAGTAAGATATTCAATAATCTGATTATTGTTTGAAAAATCATTCGGATTCAGGCAGATTCCACGATTATACGTATTAGCCCCATAATTATCTATTGACGTTGTGAATTGTTAATCAGTATTTTCAGTTGCACTAAGTTAAATCCAGTTTGAACGAACCTGTTAGCTTGCGGGGCTTAATTTTTTTGCAAATCTTCGTCGAGTTTAGGCAAATATTTTGGAATACTATTTATGCTTTTAGGAGCCAATACATTATTGTAATTAGCCGATTCTTGATAGCACAATAGGTCCATGTTTCACAGCAGCATTCAAAGTACTTGCGTTTATTGGGTTAGAAAACTAAGAGCAGAATGCGAGATTACTTTGTCAACTATGTCTGATTTCTGAGATTTCATAGGATATTTAGAGCTTTATGTGCATGCCGAGGTAATCATTCGTTTGCAATTACAGCGTTTTGAAGTTTTCAGTTGAAACAGAACCTGACAAATGATGAATTTGTCCTTTAATTATTCATCGCTCAGCAGTTTTTTTTCACTTTAACTCAAACCTGATGTCAAAGAATGATCAAGTGTTTTGTGTGAGATTCACATTAAGCTTTTTAGAAGTTGTTTAACGTTGTTCGTATAGCCATTATCCGTACAGAGACATGAATCTTTCGTCCTAATTCCTGAAGGCGATCGTCTTTAACTACCTTCTTGAGGTTATCTTTCATCAAATCCCCCGATTGCAATGCTAGCTGTATTGGGATTGAAATTAACTAGGCCCTAACCCACCAACCCACCCGGGTTATTGCTTACGAACAGGGACGGAGCTAAAGGGGGTAAGAGAGTGAATCACCCTCCCCCAGCAACTTACTGGCTCAGGAACATTGGATCAACTTCTGTTACCAAAAAAGGTACCGGATAATTTTCACAGGGCAAAGCCTCTCACCACTCCAAAATATAATAAAGCTACGTCCATGCTTACGAATGTCATCCTCCATTTAAAATTTAGAGTTTAAACACGTGCACCTTCTTTCTCGGCGTTGCATTGCGTCGCAAATACCTGCTTCTTGTTTTGAACACGTCTTTAAAACATTGGCAGAGATTCCCTACTTTTTCATCTCCAAATGTTAGTACTTTGCATTTTTTGAAATAGCATTCTATCTGTAATCACCAATTCGGGCGTCTACCAAGTGGCAATACCAGCAGCTACGCAGCAGACATTGAGCAAGGGACCTGGTTTTATGATTAAGTATGTCCCTGTCTGAGTAACTGATTTTTCTTGAATAGAAGTCGCGACTTATAAATATTTTTTTCTACGCTTCTTTGTAGTATCGTTGTGAGTAATTTAAATGTTTGGCTAAGCAAGAAGGTTCATGGGGCAACGTTACATATCCTCTACAATTACCAGAAGCTACGAAGATTTTGTTGAACAGCTTGTGATGATTATAGTCGGCTGTCTCTTTCCCATTCAGCGTGTTCAAATGCATCTTTGTTTTGTGTTGTGTACAATTGGTATAGGAGAGTAAAGTGGAGAAACATCCAAGCTTGAATGCAGATTTTTAGAGTTTCTAAATCATTATTGCAAGCACGGGTCTATTATGACATGTGCGGATGCTTTTATAGCAGTTTCATATGTCGTAGTAATCGTTTTGTTTTCAAGTCGCTCATGCCCTCGCATGTTTTATTCATTTTAGTGCGAAAATACTAAAAGCCGCGACTAATAAATATATTTTTCTACGCTTGTTTGTAGTGTGTGGTCAATGGCTGCCTTCTCCAGTGCCTTTCTGTGAGCACAAATGCATTCGAAAATATAGAATGTGTGAGAACCTGGTATTTCCATGATGCAAGCCGACTCATCTGCCCACCGGGCCACTAAGAGGGGGCAAGGGGCAAAGTGCCCCAGGCCATCATAATATTCAATGCTTCCAGGTCTGGGGGCCTCATAAACTAAACCAGCAGTAATTTTCCAAAGTTAATTTCTAGACCCTGAAAATTTTCTGGGGGTCTTGTGTTTCTCTTTCCCCCCAGAGCCTCTGAATTCTCTCGGCGGTCCTGTCTGCCCATCTGGCTAGATCTCTAGCCAAGTATCTCTAAATTGTTTTGACGTTATGGCTTCTACTTAAGTGTCACTTCTATTCAAAAAATAGAGTAGCAGAAATCAATACATGTTTTTTTCTAGGAATGCCTCTTTTTTTCCCTAAGCATAAATTTTCTTAGCATTTCCTGAAGTTGAAACTGAGATTTTCTCAAAATTTTCTTAAATTTTGCTGAAATTGACTGGCTAAAATGGGTTACCTTATTTATTAATTTTGTATAATCGAAATTGAATTCTATCTTTAACATTTTGAATGTAATAATGACGTATTATCGATTTTGGCGAACAAGAAAGCTGAAATTTGGAAATTGAGCCTTGTTAATGCCTTAAAATTTTTTTTAAAGATTTGGTCCACTTAAGCCTGATTTTCTTATGAGCTTTTTCTTATAAAAACAACGCGTATCCATTAGGTGTCTAATCAACATATGTATATTTAGGAACTAAACTTGTAGAGATGTGGAGGCAAGTCACACCCCCCTAACCTTGAAAATTTGCCATTCTGCAGGGGCAGAAACGGCAGTACCATATATTTTTGCTGGGAAACTTACTGAACCTAGTACCATTTGATCAACTACTATCACTAACAAAAAAAGCCACAGAAATTTTCTCAGGGCAAACCTATGACACACCCCCCAAATATATTGAAGCCACGCCCCTGTGTTTATTTAGAACATTATATGTCATTTCTTAGCGATCGCTTATACTATACTGGATGGCGTCACAATAATACGGCGTGAGTATCATATCACCTACAGAGCGAAGTAACTTTCCCTCTCATTTGAGGGGCGTCTCGTCCAGATAGCTTTGGCATGATGCAAATTGTGCCCCCTATCCGATAGAAAACTAAAACGGGGCCATAAACAATAATTTGTTATCCTCCTTGGCTTCTGTATCATTAGTGGCACTTCAGCAACTAATATGATTTTACCTCAGCTATTTTATCCCAGCCCACATTTCATCGCTTAACATTCACAATTCTCTTTGTTTTCTTCAGTGACTTCATTGAGTAGTCATTCGTTGATACATATAAGTTTCTACTGTGTAAAGCTCGTGCACAATTGCTTGCAAATGAATTCGAACATACACGTCAACGACTTTACTCAGAGAAAGGAGCATACTTATTATCTATCTCCTCCAATCCTTGTTCGGAAAAGGTCGATATCTTCTATAAAGTTGGAACAGTGGTTGCAGGTTGATTATCGTTGTGAGTAATTTAAATGTTTGGTCGAGCGAGAAAGCTCATGGCGCAACGTTACATATCCTCTACAATTACCAGAAGCTACGAAGATTTTGTTGAACAGCTTGTGATGATTATAGTCGGCTGTCTCTTTCCCATTCAGCGTGTTCAAATCATCTTTGTTTTGTGTTGTGTACATTTGGTATAGCAGAATAAGGCAGAGAAACATCCAAGCTTGAATGCAGATTTTTAGGTTTTCTAAATCATTATTGCAAACACGGGTCTTTTATGACATGGCACGGATGCTATACAGGCCCGTAGCCATGACAGTGCTTCAGAGGTGGCAAGATTGCCCTAGCGGAATCATGTGGTACACAATCTGAGAGCTTATTTCATACTTTTTGTTATCACTATCAAATATATATTTTGTATGCAGGAAAAGATTGGATTTTCTAGTCTGTCACGAAGACTAAGGTCGACCTCATTCAAATGTTCAAGAGATTTCTCCTCGGCTACAAAGATAAACTAACAGCAAAAATTGCAAAATAAGTCCCAGGGGTGGCAAAAAGCTGACTTCTTGTTTCCCAGGGGTAGCATTCGCCACCCCATGCTACCCTGTGGCTACGGGTCTGCTTTTATGGCAGTTTGATATGTCGTAGTTATCGTTTTGTTTTCAAATCATTCATACCTTCTCACTTCTTATTCATTTCAGCGCGAGAATGCTGGGATTTTATGTGCAATGGTTGCAAACTGATCAAGATTCTACCCAAGAAAAAGAAAAAGAAGGAGAAGAAGTTCAAAGGTAAAAGGAAGTTCATTGTCCTTGACGAGGATTTGATGGGATTTCGGTATAAGCCATCGAAAAAGCCAAAAGGATACAAAGGTTAGTAGCCATCTTTTTCATAGCATATCGTAAAAGGCCGTAAATGCTTCATCTCATTTTATGAACAATTACTTATAGATGTGATCTATCGTTTAAAACTCATCCCCCAGTAAGAGGGGGTCCGTCTTCATTCGTAGTGGGGGTAGGGGTAAAGCTTCTGGGGGCTTCGGGACTGCAATGCTCCACCAATGATAAACAATTAAACCTCATTCTGCAGTGTTTTTGGTTGTTCTTTTATAGGTTGGGCAATTCTGAGAGTCTGACACAACAGATGCCCCACTGTCTGAGCTTAATTTTTCTCAAACCTAATGATTATTAGGCTTTACTTCTCCTTTTCTCATTGATAGGCCATGCCCATTAGTCGGGCAACTATACCTCACCCCCCAATGGAAGCACCCTGTTGTCTTCCCTGAATGGAAGCAGGGACAGGTCCGGAGCGAATCTGAAGCAGGTAATTCAGTGCCGTAACCACGGGGGGCAAGGGGGGCTGGAGCCTCCCCCAATAATTTCTTGTTGAAATAAATTTTTCAGCTCCTCCGCCTCAACCATGGTGAGGCCTCCTCCGATAGTGACTTCTAAGCCCCCCAAAATGAAAATCGTGGCTACGGCCCTGTAATTGATAATGGGGGTGCTGTTGGACTCTAGATGGATTTTCTTGGTTTCTTCAAAAGGACGCAGCATTTCCTCAATAGGAATCATTGTTCAATTCAGCGAAGGAGTGAACGTTGCCTATATCCGCCATTTATTGGGGTCATGCCGCTATGCAAGAACTGTCTTCTTACTAATTCTGACAGTCCTTAAAAACTCTCTGAATTTAATTTACGTTTTGAAGGCGCTTAAAAACTCTTTAAATTCGTGCATTTTAGAAAAAACTCTTATTCTAAAAACATCTTATTTCTAATAAGGTCTTCAAGTCAAAGTCCTTACCCGCGCCCAATGGCGCATAGAGCGGCGCCTGAAGGCTACAGCGGGGGGCTGGTCCACTGATAGCTCCGCGAGTTTAACTTTCCCACTTCATTCACATATGTCGAGCGCCAGACGAGAAGGCAGTGAGTACTATTTTTAAAGTCTTTGGTATGACTCGGCCGGGGCTCGAACCCACGATTCTGGGATGAATGTAGAAAACATAATTTGCTTTGATAGGAATGTTATGACCTATAAAATCATACACAAACTTTACCCAAATAGCTTCATAGAAAAGTATAAACCGAGGTCTAGTTTCTCGTCCTACAGTGCAAGAAATAGCCAAAATCTCCAAATCCCTAAACATAGGACTGAACGCTATAAAAAAGCTTTCATTACTCAGCTCTTAAGGAATGGAATAATACGCCTAGAGACATACGTGAGTTGCCAACAATAAATACTTTCAAAAGGCAACTGAAATGTTATATGAAGAGTAGGACATAACTAAACACAACCTCCTGGAAGAACAGCTCCACGCTAAATAGGTTTTGTTTTTATTGTACAATTTTAATAGCTACTTTTCGTTATATACAACTTAATTCGTAGACTGTTGTTTCTTTTTTTCTGTAATTATGCTGAAGGGTTTTGTGTATAAAACTTGAATATATGATATATGGCCTACCGGTTGTGAGGCAAACTCTCTACCACTGGGCCATCACTCCTGTCGTAGGGGAGAGGATTTTCAGTGGCGGAATTTTTTAGTGAATTGGTTTGATTTTTACCATAGACTCGTGCAAAGATGCTCCTTAAACACTATTTTCTGGTCCTTGAAATCTCCTTAACAAGTCCTTTAATTTTAATTTTTATTTACTCACCAAAACACTAATCCTAAAGAAGATTCAGTGCAAGCACGTAACTGGAGGAAACGCCCTGGAGGAGCAAAACTTCTCTGTACAATCACTTAGCGGAGGAGATAGCCGTATTTTGTTATGTGAATCTCCAAGTTAATAGTTCTGGAGGAAGGGGTAGGACCATGCAAAATTTTTCAGTTGGAGGCTATTCCGTTTAGATGAGAAGTTTATTCCGTTCTGTTGCGCTAGTCCGCAAAGTATATAGATATCTTAACATTGTTACATTTGCAATTTAGGACTGGGCACTAAGTTAGGCCGTAGGTAGTTTCATGACCGTGTGTTTATAGGATAACGATAAATCAAGAGTGAAGTAACGCGAGCTTTAGCAAATATAGTGAGGGTGTATCGAGACTATTTACAAATTCAGTACAAGGCATTGTCCCCGTGTCCACTGCAGGTGCGTGTCTGATGCAGTGTAAAGCTGCCATGTGTTGAGACAAAAGAACCGTCCGATTCTCAGTGAGTTATAAGTTTTTGCAAGGGAGATTTGCATTAGCTCGAACCAATTAGTTGCATTTCCATGAAGTTATGCAATTCTTTTCCAACCAGTTTATTTTTATCAGAAAGCCTTCTAGACTTTGAACGATCCAAATTTAAGAATGGATGTCTTCACTTGCGACTTTAACCTCAGGAATATGCTTTTAAATGCTTATTCCAATCTCTCTAAATCCCATTTCTAGTAGTGGTTTCAGTACACTCGTATCAATTGACCAACATTGTCATTCGTACTTAGTATAGTACCGTGCTAGAAACCACGCAGCAGATGGTAGAAACCAAAATTTCTCATTTTTCTCTCTATCGTTATTGAACTAGACCAATATTGTTTTAAGCATGGATTCCTCTGCGCAGCAGCATTTGTTTTGCAATGGTTCTTTAGATCAGTGTTCCCCAAGCTGGGGGGAATGTCCCTCTTTAGGGTAAAATTATACTTTTCTGAGAGGGGTGTTGTAGAGTAGGCGGAGAAGCAAGGAAAGATTTCTGATTGTATTTTAGAGTTTTATATATAAAGAAAGCAAACAGCTAAATTAAGCATAAGTCTTATCCAATTTTCTTACGTTCATACCCCATTCCTTACTCGAATCAACTCAACTCACGCAAAATCCAAAGATGTAGGAAGCATTCAAAAAGTGGGGGTTGCATGCAGTCAGGGGGCACACGGGGGCACATTAAACGTCACAACAGGGAGAATTAAAAGCTACCATCATCGTCGCAAAAGATAATGAATAAAATATCCCTAGATTTGTCAATAAATTGACGTCCCAGTTTATTCCAGTCCCCCCCCAATAATTCGGTACTCGAGAGCAGTTATCCAGATGGATTTTCCTGCTTCTCGTTTCCTGCACCTCTATCCCATGCCTGCACCTCGTTTGCATTGTCACCATGCTTCTTTTTCTCCTGCCTAGTTCATCTTTTACCTTTCACAAGATTCGTACAGCATATTTTTCCCATGGGTGGCGACAGGTATTTTCTGGGGGGCTAGAATGCGGTTAGTAGGGTACTACAAAAGGCAGAGATATCCAAAAAATAGTTTTTCACCTTCCGACGGGGGCTAGCATGCTTTAACAGTGGCGCTATAGCTACATCCGGATAGCACTCCTTGATGTAGGGAAGGATGGTCAAGAGAGGGGGGTTTCACGGGGTTTGGAGGCACGAGTTATAATTGATATCAGCGTGGAATACCGTATATCTTCGAATATAAGTCGAGGTTTTTTTATCAAAAATGAAATCTTATTTCTTTATCTCGACTTATATTCGAGTCCACCAATATTCAGTTTTCGATATTCGAAACTACCATTTTTATTCGGTTTTGTGTATCCGGGAGCTACTAAGCGTGTTCAGATACCAATCACCGGCGATATAATAAAGCATCAAAACCAGACACCATCGCACTCCCTTGACCCTGAAGAGTGAACCTATTCGAAGAATCAGACCATGAAGATTTTTATGGTTTTGAGTGACATTGTACAGTATTTTTTTAATAGAAAAAGATGGTTTGGTAATTGTTCTTTCTTCTACTTTACTTCTTTCTTACATCATTTTTCGGCTCGACTTATATTTGAGGCAATGAAAAAACCTTGATTGATGGCTAGAAATTTACCTCGACGTATATTCGAAGTCGGCCTATATTCGAAGATATACGGTAGGTGATGGAACGTAGAGATTGCAGTTTGGAAGACCATTGTTAGAAACCTCGTTAGTGCTCAATCAAATCTCAGGATTTTCTTTTATCCTTAGTGTCAATCAATGTGATAAAGGATGTTCTCTCTGGCAACAATTTACCTCAGAATGAAGTCATTCCAAAATACCACCGCGAATGCCAATTTACTATTTTGTATGAAAGCAACAACATCTTAAAGACAATGCATTTCGTCACATTCTCGATGGAAGCCGCAACCAAATGGGCATTTGGACTTCAGGCAATGCTGAAACGAAAAGGTACTTTCTGATTTAATCAAAGTTTCATTACTACCAACTTAAAGCCTGCCAATTAGTGTCATGCTTCCTTGAATTTCAGTCTACTCTCTAACGTTCTTCCACACTTCCTTATCTTCTTCCTTGAACTCTTTTTACCTTCTTCTCAACACACATCTACACTTCTAGAAGTTACACGTTTTCTTTTTTATAAGAAACCACTTAATGAGCAACCTAGTACTAGACAGCCTAGAATTTAGGACACTTTTAGAACTACAAGTAAAGTGCTAAGAACCTTAAGGCAGATAGCACATTGAAACTGTTACCTGGTTCAATGCAAAGCTGTACCAAAACAATATGAATATGACATTGCTTTAGAATTTAACTCGTACTGATGCATTTTATTTATTATAGGACAAATGGTTTGCTACATTCACGTTCTGTGTACGATTTCACAGGAATTTAGTTCGCTAAATTAAGAGACTTTAAAAAATTTTTAGAACTAAAATGTGGCCAAAAATTAAGAAACTTTTAGTCCTAG
This sequence comes from Cassiopea xamachana, assembly GCA_900291935.2. Lineage (NCBI taxonomy): Eukaryota > Metazoa > Cnidaria > Scyphozoa > Rhizostomeae > Cassiopeidae > Cassiopea > Cassiopea xamachana. The sequence goes on along the minus strand of OLMO02000302.1, from coordinate 2,777,177 downwards.
GCCTTGAGCTAGGTATCTTATAAAAAACGTGTATTCCATACTTCCTTGAATCCTATGTTAGTTCTTTCGATCTTTCCTGGGCATGTAATGGATTTTAATTGTATTTTCTTGCTAGTTTGACAAAAGATTTACTAGTAAAAACAGCTTCTAATAGTTATTGTTTGAAGCTGGGCCTGCCTGTTTCTTAAACGTTTCTTAATTTTTGGATAATTTCAGCCTCATTCTTCTTTTAAAAAAACGTGTAATCTTTTTCAATGATCAAAAGACGTCAGCGATGAACTTATTATTCTTCTAGGTCTACTACTGTCAAAGCCTGACCCTCTGAGAGAAGAGTATCCTTCCTTTTTACTACCTTTATAGTGTTAAAGGCCATTAAAAAAATACGTACCCTCTGAATGGAGATGGGGTACCCAGAAAAGCGTACAATAACGTATAAAAGAGATGGGGGCTCTTTAAAGAACGTGCGTACGCTCATGTAATTCCGAAACGGTAATTTGTTTGCGAAACATCCTAAATAAATAATACTGTCTTTTGAAGATTATACACGCAATATAGCATTTTCGTTGATATTTATACAAACGTCTGACAATTTTTAGAGCTCTTGGGTATATATACAATTCTGCAAACTGTGAAATTACTGAGATGGACAATATTAGCTAATGTATGTACACTCTGGGGGAGGGGTACCTTGAAAACATACAAAATCTTAGAGGAGGGAGGGGGATTTAGAAATCGATGAGATTGAGCGTAAGTACTTTTTGAAAAAAATCTTTAAAAAAGCTTTTAGCAAACCATTTGGAGTGTATAATGAAGTGATATATTGCTCTCGTCTGCTGCCTAGGCCCACTTCGCGCTGAAGCTTAAGCCTCATTTAGTGTTCGCAGAGCAGCGCTTGAGAACCGTTTTGGAAACATCAAGGAGCTACAGCTGGTGACAAAAAGGAATTGGCCACCCTATCACAACTGCTGATGTCCAACATTAGCGTCCTCTCTAACAGGCACTCACTTTTAGTGCGTGTGAATATATACTGGACCTTAGTGTACTTTTAAATAGAAACTCTGGTACATTTTGGGGCTTGCTTGGTTAGGTATTCTTCATCACCTCATTTTTCTCTACGAGAAGAGTGAGCTTTTCGACTGTAAACCGCACAAGCAAAGTAGAACTGAGAGTAGGATTAAGTCAACTGTGATGAAATAAGCTCTGGCAAAACAGTAGCATGATGGCTGTATCATTGAGTGATTTTAGGTCGAGCTGCAATCTTCGCATGGCTAATTTTACCTTCGAATGGACTTTTCGACAGAAGTCCAGGGGTGGAACAGCAATCTTGGAATGGCATCTAGTTCAACCGCTGTCTCACGTTTTGAGCCTATGCTGGACCAGAAAATTTCTGACACAGTAGGGCTCTGGCTCGACCTATGAGTTGAATTTTTATCATGAATCGATCATAATTTTCTTAACTCAGCTGCCCCCAGATGGTTGAAAGATGCTTTCGTGAAGTTTGATGCTGATCATAATGGAGCCCTTTCTTTAAATGAAGTTGAAAAGTTGCTTCATAGTCTAAACGTAGACATGGATTCGAAGTTGCTGAAAATGCTTTTCAATGTAAGCCTTCAAATTCTTTACTGAATTCAGATACTTTTGCAGTAAAATGATCCTTATTTTACTGATCAACCCCCTCCCCACCCATAGGTGCTCTCTGAGTCACTCTCACTCAACTCACCCACTCTCTCACCCACTCACTCACGCATTCACTCACTCATTCACTCACTCATTCACTCATTCACTCACCCACTCTCTCTCACCCACTCACTCACGCATTCTCTCACTCATTCACTCACTCACTCACTCATTCACTCACTCACTCACTCACTCACTCACTCACTCACTCACTCACTCACTCACTCACGGTCTCAGAAAAGGTTACGTAGCGGGCGAATGACCCCTTACTTAATATTGTATTCACCGGCTCGATTAACACCAGGGGATGACTTGGGTCTAAAATTTCCTCAATGAGGCAAACTGGTCCCTAACCGAAGGCTATATAGTTTTTTGCTTGAGTTATAGTAGCAGTTCTTATACTTGGCTAACCATATCTTAGTCCCCCCCTTTGGAAAAATTCCTATCGCTACCCCATTTCACGCGCTAATTTGCTCCAGTTGGGTTCATTATTGCAGTATGTATTTTTCATGTGAAGTTTCCACTCATTCCCAATCTTTCCTCCTTTTTTTCTTCAATAGGAGGCAAATATACAGGGAATCCAAGGACACAAAAATGGAACTCTCACAAAAGAGGAATTTGCTGATTTTTTTAAGAGACTATCTACCAGAGAAGAGATTATTCGCCTTCTTGAAAAGTAGGCGACTTTCTGCTAAATTTTTTTTCACCTTTTGGATAACGCTAATTCTTCATTTTATTTCATCGGATAGATTTATATGCTTTGCTAAAATTATTCTTTAATTTGTTTCATAACACTGTGATCATTCCCTTTGAAGATTTGCAGAAGATGGAAAAGGCCTAACTATCGCCGAACTGGCAGGATTTTTAACTACTAAACAACAGGTAATAGAAATTTTCTAAAATTTCTTTGCTTTATTACTGGTTGTAGATGTGATGGTGCAATTTCCTTGCCACATCTCCTTTTATTAACACCGTCCTTTGTTAAAAGCAATCCGTAAAGCTACCCCACATATACGGTGTTTGTAAGCGCAACATTCCCCCTAGAGCAAGGGTCTCAAACTCAGTTTACCTGGAGGCCGCTGGAGGCAGTTTCTGGGTGTGGCCGGGCCGCAATAGGGAGTCGACAAAAAATCGTCAGAAAATATTCTCAAATATTCATATTAACACAAAGTGCAACTTTGATCATGGCCTACAAGAGACATGGACATGAACTGGCTGAGATGCCCTTCAGAGGTGCACTTTTCCTGCAGGCTACAGAAGTATTATATTTTCCCTTCAGGTGGGGGCCACAAAATAGTGGTCTATGGGCCTCGAATGGCCTGCGGGCCGCAAGCTTGAGACCCCTGCCCCAGAGTATTGCAATTCTCTGTAGTGCACCTTCTTGCAAAAGCATTTACACGATATCTTGAAATTTTAGCAATAGAGTAAATATCTACATTTTGTAAGTAACGATTTAGCTACACCAAAGTCTCAGAAATTTTTCAACTGCTCTGTTTTTAGAAGAGCATACGGTATTTCCTTTCTGTTCATCGCATTTGAAGAATTATGTTATAAATGAAAACATTTGATATTTCTGATCTGCAATGCATAGCAGAATGGGCGAGGTGGCATAGTGGTTAGAGCGCATGCCTCCCGTGCGTAAGGTCTACGGTTAGAGTCCGACTCAATGCCCTGACTGAATGCTCGCTCACTGCTCACCGAGCAGCAAATGGGCACCCGGCGGTAGCACTGAAGAGATAAATGCGGCGAGGAAAGGAACTGGCCACCCTACCTCACATGCCGATTGCTCAGCATAAGTGTCCTCTCTAACAGGCACTCCCCTAAGTACGAAAGTATACTGGACTACCTTTACCTTTATGCATAGCAGCAATCCATGCCTTGAAGAAAGTGATTCAAGAGCGCCAATTCGCACTTGCGCCCTTGTCTGCATGAATGATTGCTCTTAATTGCACGTGATATCCAAGATTTGTGTATCAAAAACACATAGTTTCTTGTTGCTGGAGCATGTCAAATGTCTCGTTTAGGTTAGAAACGGGATAGAGCAGAGTTATGAAAGCAAAAGGTGACAGTCACTAGTGCTGCAGTTGCCACAACGAAGCTCCTATATTGCACCGTTGATAGTTATGTTGGATCGTGTGCGTGCGTGCGTGCACACGTGCGATCGCACGGATCTTCAGGTATGGACCGGTATCAGGTACTAAACAGCACTTAGAAAAATACGAAAGTGTGGATATGTTAGTAATTAGATTTCTCGATTAAGATATGAGTCTTTTCCATAGCTATGTATGCTAATATTGACAGCATTTTTGCAGATAAACGATGTTACCAATGCCATGTGTCTGGAGATAATCGAGAAATTTGAACCGGTTGGAGAATCGAGGGAAAAAGGATACCTAGGAGTTGATGGTAATTTCCAAGATCTTGCAACTTTTTATTCTTCTCTTTTGTTCTTTTGTTCTTTGTTCTTTTGTTCTTTTGTTCTTTTGTTCTTTGAGAATATGCATGTAGAACTTTTTGCAATTCAGACAAAATTGATGCGGAAGATTCCATGTTGGCCATACTGTTGTGACTTCGTTCCACATACGCATAAAGAATCTAACAACAATTTGCTGTATATAGCTTATAGTTCTTAAGTGACTTACAATTTGTAATTTTATTTTTATCATAGTATTTGTAAAATCCTCAGAATACCGTAAAATCCCAAATTTAAGCCTTGGGCTTATAGAGGTTCGTAAGCATTTTTGGCCCTGGGCTTATAGAGGTTTGTGAGCATTTTCTGGTGGGCGTAAGTAAATACAGAGGCTCTATATATGTTCTATCCATGTTCGTTCATTATCCTAAGCATACACACAGAATTCCAAATGTAAGCCCTGAGTTTATATTTGGGGAGGGCTTATCTTCGGAAGGACATTTAGGTTAGTTTACAGGGGGGCTTATATTCGGAGGACTTATATTCGGAATTTTACGTTATTTTAGTATGGTTGAGGAGTGTAGTATATTACTATCGCTAGCGTTAAAATTGTAATATCGAGAAATTGAAGCCATCTTTTTCAAAATAAATATAAAATACATAGAAAATGTGTATATAGAGGAAAAAATAATAGGAGGATCAGAGCTAAATTATTTTACGCACCTGCTTCTCCTGTACAAAAGCATTAAAGTTCCATTTCCTTGGGTCGCTATATTTCATAGTTGGTCATTCCAAGCTTTGTAAGTCGATCCATCTACAAAAAGAGAATGTGATTCTTGTTGCACTGATAAGTACTGTAGTAGACTGGTATGGCTTTCAAATAAACCAAGGACTTATATGATTGATATGCAGCAAGTTAGCACGTAGATAGAGTTGCGTTGAAACCATGTTAACTCTTGGATTGCCTAGTGTCAATGAAATGGTCCATCAAGAATCTGCAAGCGTGTTTTATAAAGCTGTAAATAGCTAGGCCTCAATCTAACTTATTACCCTTTTCAATAGATTATCCTCTGTAACAAGTAGATTTTTTCGCGATTCTGAATTAAATGTAAGACCACCAGGACTAGAAACAAAACATGGGCAAAGCTGTTTTGCACACAGAGGGGGATTGTAGGAAAGCTGATAGTAGGAAAGCTTATAGTTTCCAATCATTTAAGGAGAAACGAAAAACCATGCTTGCAGAAAAGTAAGAAATTTTCGTGTTCAGTTGTCTGTTTTCTTTTTTATTTTATTCTTATTTCAAGTTGTAAAGATTTTTATCTAGTATTTAAATATGAATTATAAATTTTATGTGTTTTTTCCACATGGTCCCCTGGAAAACAGATCTTTGTATCTGAGGGGCCTCCTTGTTTAAGAAGTAGAAAGGAAAAAATGAAATGAATGAAATGTAGAAGTTGAGTTTGTTTATAAAAGGGGTATGGTTGTATTTTCTGTTAGCATATTATTCCTATGGGCCCATAGAAATAACAGGACTAGAATGAGGACTTTGTCACGTGACTTGACAAATCAATGGGGAATCATAATGGATGATAATGACTGGCAAAAAGCAGCGGGAAGTACACCGCGGAACTAGGATTGCATAGAAAACATTTATTGCAAATTCGACATTGGCTGCTCTATTTTATACCTAACTAAAGAATATGAATGATGGTGTCATGTGTTACATTTTAGCGTGAGAAAAGGCGGATCTTTAAGCAGAATCCGTCTTTAGGAGAGAGAAAACTGAGTTTTTATCCTAAGTTGGTATGCATCTGGCCTAAGTCCTTTGCTGACTAAAAGTCAAGCCGACCTTCTCAAAATGTTGTTTTCAAGTGCTTTAAAAACAGATTCTGAATTCCTTAATGTGTAGATATTCTATCATGCAAGGTGCTCGATAGCATATATCCACTTGATAGCAGAGATTTGTTGATAAAAAGGTATGCATGCAATGCATCGTGAAAGGTGCAGCCTCAATAAAACGAGGGAATATGCGATAATAGGATCCGTCCGAGCGACTATTGAATCCCCAGCACCCGAAAAGGCGAAATAGATTAGGAGTGCATGTTGAATTCTGTTTTGGAATGACTTTATGACAGTGCAGAGCACTTTTCTTGGGGGTAATTCTTGGGGTGTAATGCCTCCATAATAGAGTTAGACACAGTTACTTGCGTCTGATTTCCCATCTTATTTGCATGATCGATGTGTTTACTACATTAGCGGTTATTCGGAGGGGGACAAGGGGCAAGGTTCTATCCAGGTGCCATTGACTTAAGTCTAAATACGCATCTTTTTAAATAAGAGAACTTATTTGGCTGAGTTTCAATTGTCTTATCAGCTTTTTTTTAGAAAAGAACGTATACATGGCAAATACTCGGCTACCTCTAGATTGTCGGAAAATTCAGCAGCAATGCCCACCCGATTTTTCTTGAAAACCGCCACTGGTTTACTTTCGAGTATCCAACAATCGTCACCCGTGATTGTTAGTTTTCGGAAATTTTTAAGCTCTTCACGCTTTTCACAACCCAAAATTATTACTTTCGAGGATTTCGTGCGAGGTATTGGTCTTCTGAGGTATGCTAAGTTAAATCCACATTATTTACTATTTTCTTTTTCAAAGTCCTTCATAGTATTTGAAAGAAAGTGTTAAAGTAGCTAATCGAAATATTCGTAGCTTTTATTTTGAAAATCTCCAATTTATTCCAACCCTTTTGATTATGCATTTTCAAGAAATTTTCAAACCCCCTCGATTATTTTGTACTTCTGAGTTGTTACGCAAAGAATATGGTAATATAAAGCTTAAAATTCTAATGTTGATTGAGGCCATGGATACTTAGTCTTCACAAAAGCAATCTTCTTGAATATTAATTGTTTTTAGGACAACTTTTCACCTTGTTTACTATCATATTGTACCATCAAGCTAAAAAAGTAGCAGAACAACATAGTCTAAAGCGACTTACCTATGCAAATGGCGCTTGTTTCACCGATTTATTGTCATTCTTCTAATTCCTGTTGCAGAAAATCGACTGCAGTTGGTATAAAAATCAATATCTGCTACATATTTTTGAGAAAATCTCCTTTACAAAGTCGGTCATCATTCGCAACAAGTCTTTTTGCCAGTCGTTGGCAGCCATATTGCTTCCTCATGCATGTGTCAATCCACAGAGCTTAAAACAATAGAGCACTCATTCTAGTCCTAGAATTTCTATGTATGGGTCATCTATAAAGGATGTCCGTACATATTTGCCAGTTTCCAACCCCTCTCCCCCTGTCCACGCCAGTCCACTTTTTGCTTAACAACCCCCTTCCCCCTGTCCATACGGACACTGAGTTTGAAGACAATTAAAGAGCTGCAAAAATATGGAATAATAAAAACTCTTTGAAAAAGACATGCACACTGTACTTATTTCTTCTTTGCCTCTATATTTTTCAATCTTAAGCACAGAAAGATGATGATAAAATGACTTTTAAATGCCCTCTTCTCTCTTATAGAGACCCCACTGAAAAGGATGTCCTCTTACAGCTAAACCCCCTCCCTCCCTTGTCCACTTTTGTCCGCATTGTTGATAACCTCCTCCCACCCCCAAGGTGCGGGCATCGTTTATGAATACCCCCCTTATAGCAAATGAATATTATTAGTGCTATTGAATTGCTTCTCCATACTTTTCATTTCCTTAGTGGTTCTTTACATCTTGCTTCAACATACAACCATCTGAAAAGTATTATCCTTGCATTATTTCAATCTGTCTTTTTCCACATGCGTGTAATTTGCTAAAAGACAATCGTATGCACCTTTCCCTTATGCGAATCTCTACTCTGAGATTAGACAAAGGGTCATATTTCGCCAGGTTCAAATGAAATTAGGCATTTCATTTGTTCTTAATTTTGGATTATGTATAGATTTATAAGCTGGTTCTTGTTCTTTATATTTCTAGGTCTTACAAATTACCTGTTTTCAGATGAGTGCAACATATTGGATCCAAAGTGCTCAACAATTTACCAAGACATGAATCATCCTTTGTCGCATTACTTTATCAGCTCGTCTCATAATACGTATGTTTTGCCTCTTTATGAATTTTCTGACTTTCCTCGTCGTCTTGGGAACCATTCACAAAGGAAGTCCGAGCTGAAAGGAGGAAGATTGGTTTGGTGAATTAGGATGAATTTGTAATAGGGTAAGGGATATTTAAGCAATCCGGACGTTCAGGTTTTGAGAAGACATCTCTATTCGAACTGTTGCGTTGTATTTGTTAGTAGTAGTTTGGACAAAGTACTCTCAGGTGCCAAAAAATTCCCTTCCCCCGCTTATTAATTTTTTAATTTTTGTCCAACCCCCGGACCCTATTAGCACCCCCCGTTTATTAATTTTAAGGAAATTGACTTTTTTACCAACCCCTCTCTTTATTTCCTTTTTTTGTTAGTACTATTCACGCCCAATATTCAAGGCAAAATAGAGTGCTTCTATATATATTTTAGCTCTATGCTTTCTGACAGCCTGTTTGTATTCTTCCCATCATTTTATAATCATGTAAAGCCATTTCTCAAATTTCGACCCCTCCCCGTTTATTTTGATCCCTGTTTACTAAATTTCGGAATTTTTCCGACCCCCTTGTTTATTGGGAACCCCCGTTTATTTGGCACATGAGAGTAGGTGGGTGCCAGAGGGAGATGGAAGGTTTCTGATTACGGACAATACCAGATAAAGGGAAGAGGGTGTCAAAAATTTTATTCTTTACCGGACATCCTTTGTGAATGGCTCCTTATTATGATATGTATTGCCACCCATGGGATTCACAATGGAAAACAAGAATTGCCTTTGCTGCAATTCATCCCTTTACGCAACTGAGTGCGCTATTTCAACATCAAGACTCTTTACCAATACAAGTCGTAATCTTGGCACATTTGCATTAGAATGCTTAATGAGGAGGAAACGTTGCAGTAAATTATATGCCTTTTTCTCTAAAGGTGCCTATTTAGGCCAAGCGTTCTTTAACATGTTGTATAATGCACACCAGAGCAGCTGTGGCCTAGCGGTAATGCACTCGACTCAGACTAACGTGGTCCTGGGTTCGAGGCCCACCGCAGACCACTGGTGACGTCAGGAAGGGTATCCGGTCCTAAATGCTCGTGCCAGAACTAAAGTCCTCTCAGAGGCACCCTCCAATCCCCAAGGAATTGGGGGAAACGAAGGTAAAATGGAGAGTATGTTGTATAATGCACACCAATTGGCTTCAAGTAGAGTTAAGCTTTTGTTTGGAAAAGTTCGTATTTCGTTGCATCAGGAGTTAGGTTCGTTTGAGTTTTCTCTTAACGCGTCAAATAGACCGAAGACTATGAAGGCTCATTCGTAATGACAAGATCGATTTTGACTGTTTCAGGTACCTGCTAGAAGACCAATTACGTGGACCATCGAGTGTAGAAGGGTATATTTCAGCATTGAAGCAAGGATGTCGTTGCCTGGAAAGTATGTTTTCATTGTTTTGCAGTAGGCTTAATTTCTTGCAAAGGGGCACTCCTATCAATCGTATGTTGACTTGGAGGCTGGGGGAATGGGGGACATATTCCTCCCAGGGGATTTTAAGGGGTTCTACAGTGATATTACCATTTTCGATACACTGCGTGACCCCACTTTTAGGTGTGCGTCAATACTTAACGGGGGCTCTTGTTTTCCACAGTTATGAAAGTGCTCATGGAAGATAGTTTTCCTGCACGCTTATGCTGGAATGTTGTTAGAGTTTTGTAATTTCGCTTTATTCATTTATCTTGATTCTTTTGTGTACTCTGTTGGAGTTTCCCATGGGCTAAAGGTGTAAATAGTGAAAATTTGCTATGACGAGTCCAGTAGCCCCAATTGTTCAGTTTCTTCATCACATCTAGTTAGGATACCATGGTTATTGTTTTACACTACATATCTTAACTTACCCATTTATGCAAGGCGCTTTTCATTGTCTGACTTCAAATGCTCGGCTTTAAAATTATGGAATGATATGCCTGTTGATATACGAGAGACCTCAACTCTCAAATGCTTCAAAAAGTAATAAAAGCACATCCATTGGCTGATCAAAAATAATAACTGAAAACACGACCCCCTGGAATAGCAGCAACATTAGTATTATGCCTGTTAATTTTTTCTTTCTTAATCTATTATTTAAATTGTATATATGAATATGTAATATTTTAGTTGCTGAAGGGCTATTTTTTTCGTTTATAAATAATCGATTATATACATACATACATACATACATACATACATACATACATACATACATACATACATACATACAT
>OLMO02000302.1:2755291-2766669 GCA_900291935.2 Cassiopea xamachana | reverse complement strand
ACATACATACATACATACATACATACATACATACATACATACATACATACATACATACATACATACATAACCTATATCCCATCCCTCTAATGCCATTTCCACAGTTTTCTTCCACCATCTTTAATCGATTTGTTCACTTGATATAAGTCGTCTTCTTTTCCTTCGCAGTCGACTGCTGGGATGGCGAAGACAATGAACCAACAATTTATCACGGCCACACATTCACATCAAAGATTCTTTTTAGAGATGCAATAGCTGCGATCAAAAAATACGCTTTCTGCGAATCCGCGTAAGTTGATTGGGCCTAGATTTCTTCGCTATCTGACCTTTGCAAATAAGCAAGTATAACATTCATTATCTTGTATACCCTTCGCTACCTTCTCATTACTAGCCCTAGGCCACGCGTCTGCGAATGCAGTGAAAGCTACAGTGGGGGGAGGGGCTGGTCCACTGGTAGCTCCGCGAGTTTAACTTTCCCACTCCATTCTCGTATGTCGAGCGCCATAAGAGAAAGCAGTGAGTACCATTTTTAAAGTCTTTGCTATGACTCGGCCGGGGCTCGAACAAACGCCCTACAGGTTGTGAGGCAGACACTCTACCACTGGGCCATCACTCCGGTTCGAGGGAGGCATAATTGCAGAGTAAATCAAGAAAGCCCCACAGAAAAATAGCTTTACAGCATTGCTTCCTTTAGCTGGAGACAAAAAGCAAAAAGAATCGCGAGTTTCGCGATGGTACTTAAGAAATTGTCATTGACAAATAAAAATGGTCTTTGTGTACTTTTTAAATTTAATTGATTGAGAAAGTTATGTCGTTTTGTTGTGTCAACCTTGGAGGAAAATGGCAACGTTTGAAATACGCTCCCCCCTCGAATAAGCCCCCATGGGGCCTTATTTATGGGAAGTATAATTGCAGAATTACAGAGCCATACAGCATTAATTCTAAGAGCAAAAAGAAACCCGATTTTCTTGATGACAATGAAGAAATCGTTATTGACTAATATAGATCGTTTGTGGAATAGCATTTTTGCAACTTTTTAATTTAGTTGATTGAGAAAATTATCTCGTTTTTTATATCAACCTTTGAGGAATATGCCAAACTTCGGAATAAGCACCATCTGCTCAAATATTTAGTTTTGCAATTAAGGGGCTATGGAATAAGCCCCCTCTGCCTGCCCATGGGGCTTACTCGAGGATTTACGGTCTTGTTTATTTCTTAAAGCCTGGCTTCCATGTAATTCTCTAGTGCCGGCGACCCACCGGTGACCCACCGCAGACATCGAAGAAAAGTCGAACCTTGTTCAACTTTTTTTCCATTGCGGTGCTGGCGATCTCGAGAAATTTATATGGAAAAATGACTGCGATAGGTCGCCGGTGTGTCGCCGGCAGTTTCAGAAGTTTGATTGGCTTCAATACTTCTAAAAATGACTTTCATTTCATTTTCATTTTAAAATTCTCTACGGATGAAAGCTCTTCACCGGTGGGTCGCCGGTGAGTGAAAATTATATGGAAACATGCTTCAGTAGCAATGTCGCCGGTTGGTCGCCGACATTAAAAAGTTATATGGAAACCAGGCTTCATTTTTCGAGCATACCTTTCCGTGCTTCACTCATTATTCTTGCTCAAGACTTGATTCCTCAGCATAGTCTCATACCCTAAACTCCCATCAACTGCCAATCCAGCTCTTTCAGCATTCTGTAACAAATTGAATTTTGGTCCTTCGCAGATACCCGCTCATCCTCACTTTGGAGAATCATTGCAGTATTGACCAGCAAAAAGTCATGGCTAGACATTTGATTGAAATACTTGGCGGTATATTTTTAAGTTTTCCAATCATTGCAACTAGCTTTACATTTTGATAATGCCTAATAGAAGCAATTTCATATTGCAATATTTTTGATCAATCTTTAAAGGATTTTGATGCAACTTAAAGGATGTGAATGTTTATTTTTTACAGAAAACATACATGCAAAATATATAAAAAACATACCAATTTAGATTATCTTTATCTAATTACAATACTAGAAATGATAAAGACCTGCATATTTCAAAAGTAAAACTTGAATTCTCCAAGAAAGGATTTCAATATGCTGGCATTAGGGCATGGAATGATATTCAAATAATATAAGAGAACTGTCATCGCTAAGTCTGTTTAAAAGCCATCTAAGAAGACATTTGATGAGCTATGAAAACTAATCTATGCCCTCTCAAAAGAACGACTCCCTGTAAGATCAGCGGTTTTATTTCCTTGTTATTTTAATTTTGCTTAATTGTATGTAATTAAGTTTACATCTGTAAGTATGCTGAAGGGATATCGTTATAAATATATTAATTTTTAAAAAACTACCTGTAAGAAATATGAGGCTGAAAGTAGGCACAAATTATGAAGCATTTTAAAAATACAGGCAGACTAATTTTCAAACAATACCTTGGAAAAGTTAGAAACAAAGTAGAAAAATATCCATTACATGCTCTACAAAACTCACCTTTATCTTAATGATATACTAATCTTTGCACATGTCTTTGAGCTTTTGCAGTAAAACCCCGCAAACAAGAACCTCTTCTGAAAAGCAGATTAACTAGGTTCTTATTAAGCTGGTACTTATGATGTTTTTAGGGAGGGTCCATATCGCAAGGGCACTGACTACTATGATGAAGGGAACATTGGCAAACAGATTTGTGGGAGGCCTAAGTGAATTTCCACTTGCAGAGGATCAATTATGATGCAAAACACACCATCATTGCCACCCACTACTTTCCCTGAATCCTACAATTTGTCATCTTTTAAATCTAATATCAACAATCTTGATCTTGTCTCCCTGTCTACTTTAACTTTCCCTCATTTTCTCAGTTTTTACTTTGTCGAGGCTTTGTTATAGGCCCTATGGCCTTTCCCGGCATTACTTACTAAAAAAAACAATCAAATGAAGGAATTTGCCCATGCCCTGAAGTTGAGAATTTGAAAGTTTCATGTCTTATTAAACACAACGTACCATCCCATAAGAACATGGAAAGAAATACGTTTTTGGTTCTTATCTTTGGGTATATTCTTCCAAAAAATCAATCTTTAGGTTCTCGTTTTCCTATGTTCTCGTTTGCGGGGTTTTACTGTACCTTCTTTTTTGTGCACATAAATACTGTGATGAAATTGGTGATGGCATGCGGTGGTGGAGTTGGCGGGCTAGTGGCTATAGCTTCCCTGTTTTGAAGATTTGATGTTGCTTTTAAACGAATATCAGTACCAAAAGCCACCCCTAGTTGTAACTTTGGTATACTCCCATTTTGCTGTGTTAGGACTCCATCATAAGTACCAATTTTGGCTGTAGCTTGCTCTTAATAAACCATAAGGTGGCTTAACCGCTGCTGCTGACCAAAATCAATAGCTGTTAAATTTTTTTCACATCTCAGATATCTTCTTTTGCAGATTCTCTGTGCTGTGATCCGGTTGATGAAAATCGCACCTCCCTTCCCACTCCAGAATCACTGAAGTATAAGATTTTGATCAAGGTTTGACCTCGTTCGTCCTTTCCTCCATATCTCTTATTCTTTTATCTTGATAATAGAAAGGACAACAGAAGTTCTGTCTGTTTACAAATGAGCATATGGTACCCTTCTCCCCCACTTGATGGCGCAATATACCATTCAATGATTGGACAGATATTTTCGGAGGGCAAAGCAATGTGACAACGCGGAGATCAATCGAAGGACAATAGAAGACTGACTAGTGAAGTGGAGCAACGTTGCAAATATAATGGAGTGCCAGAAGGAAGCAACTACTATTACTACACTTAGGTTTTTTATGGATTACCCTTTTATTTGTCATCCTGTCAGCCCAATTACCCAATTGCTACCCTCCTCCACTGGCCATGCCTGTCCACTTTTTCCATAGCAGCCCCCTCCCTCTGTCGGTGATGACAAAAGTTGTATGTACGGAAAGGTAGAACATATGTACCTGCAAGAAGGGAGGCATTTCTCTGACCGCGTTTGTCTCCATTTGTGACAGCCTTTCCCCCTATGTTGTGAAGGTCATTTATGGATACCCTCTTATTTCAGTGAAGTTATCACTGAAGGAGGTGTAATACACAGAATAGAGAGTTTCACCAGAAGGCCAACCCCTTGCCACTTCCGGAACGCGTGCATGGACAGCCAATTAGCAGGGGCTCGTGCAGGCCCTTTAACTCCTTGAAAAGTGCTGGAATTTGAAATTTCATTTCAAGGACACTTTGAACTCCTTGAAAAGGGGAATTTTACCTTGGAAATTGATCAAAATCCTTGAAATTTGTGAACGTTTCCTGTTTACTTCGTTCACAGCAACGAAAGAGAATCATACAAGAAAACCCGTGATATGCCAAGAAATGTCTCCTTCCTTTTCCGTATTTTGGGCTTCCAGTGTATTCACGCATGCGCTGTGAATGTGAATTTAGAGCTCCTTGAAAATTTTCAATTTAGCCTTGAATAGCCCTTGAAAATTCCTTGAATTTGCATGTGAAAATCCTGCACGAAACCTGAGTTAGATTTAGAAAACTCTGATTACCCTACCTAATGTTGCGTGAATTAGTCTTGTATTGCGTCAGTACTCACTGTGCACAGTTTATTTGAACATCATATAACGAGTTAACTAGAACATTTTACTCAAATTTGAAGCATCTGTTTCGTTTTTGAAGGGAAAAAAGCTGTCTGCTGAGAAGGAGGGCGACGGAGATGATTTAGGTGACGTTTCTGAGGAAGACGAAGCTGCTGAGATGGTAATACAGGATGATGACACTACAGACGGCTTAAAGGAGATGTTTGCGAAAAGGCAAGAAAAACAGAAAGAGAAAGAAAAGGTAGGGCATTTCTTTTTCTGCATTTGGAATTTCGTTACAATATTTACTTATACTTGTTACAGATTTTGTTCTTCATTTGTGAAACAAAGTTGAATTATATATCTTCATGTATATCTTTACAAATAGAGCATAGTGGATAAGTCTTGATTGGCTGTGGGCGAGCTCCCCAATTAGGAAATCTTCTCGGCTTTTAGCCAATCAGATGGCCAGGATCTTTAATTTCACTGCCCTTTATTTAAAAAAACCAGGTGTAAAAGCTGGGTAAAAGCCGAGAAGATTCCCCAACTGGGGAGCTCACCAACAGCCAATCAAGATTTTTGTCCACTGTGCTTACAGATGAACGTTTTGTTTATAAGAACATGCCTATAGGAAGTATGAGGCTGGAATTTGGCACAACTTTAGAAGCACTTAAGAAACATGTGCAGGCTGAGTTTCTAATAATAACTTACAAAAACTGTTTTTGCTACTAAACTTTTGATCCATCTCACAAGAAAATAGAATGAACATCTATTATATGCCTCACAAAACCTGAGCATCTTTTTCCTTGCTTCACGATGGCCTAATCTGTGTTATTATTGTCATTGGAAGTCTTTAAATTTAAGAAACATTTAAGGCTGGATTTGACGAAATATTAAGAAACATCCAAGCTGAAGTGAGGGAATTTGTTTCTCATAAAAAAATGTGTAGTAGATTAGAAGTCCCTCAAGATGTATGTGATTTTTAGGAACAATGGAAAAGGCCATAAGAGCATATTAAAGCGACTGAAGTTTATGCATTACCAATAACTAAAATGCCTATCATATCTTCTTTAAATCGAAATATTTTAAAGATCACGTAGAAATCAGTTTTTTAAACTAGTCCTATACAGTGAAAATATTAACTTTTAACTATATTTTGGTGGAAAGTATTTTATGCTGCACTGAAAGTAGGGTTGCTGAGAGGGGGCAGGGGGCAGGAAGTAAATTCCCCCAGGGCCTCAAAGTCAAAGAGCCTCATAATACCAAATGCTTCAAGGTCTGAGGGGCTTCATAAAGTAAACCAGCAGTAATTTTCTATAATTAATTTCTAGACCTTAAAAATTATCTCTTAGCTTGGCTCGAATGGAGCCTCATCTTGGCTCGAATGGGGCCTCTTTTGTCACGACGCCTCTGAATTCTCTCGGCGGCCCGACTCGAAGATGCTCTGAATTCATAATTTTCAATCAATAAATTTTGAGAACTATGATAGGGCTTTGCTTAGTGTGTAGAAGAGAAGTTAAAGCTGTAGATGCATCAATTTCACTTGAATTCTCATCCATTTTGGACGTTTTTAATTGGTTTGATGTTATTCAATGTAATTATCCAAAATTGTAATTTAATATTTGATGGCATAACACATGTTTTAAACTACTGTAATGTGTTTTGAATCGAAGAGTGACCGAAACAATGGACTGATGCGTCGTGTTAGCAGGGGTCGATCTTTCAGTCTTGGTTCAAAGTTTGGTGTAAGTTACATAAAATAAACAGCATAAATTAATTCATTATTTTTCATGCTTTAACTTCATCATAATTTTTATGTAGTGAATCCTTTAAAAATAGCTTATTTCCCGCTTTAAGCTCAAGTAAAGACGCCTTTGTTTGCTTATAATTTTGACCTCTGCTATCATATTTTTCTATATAAAACTATTCATCCTTTTAGTGTTAAACCAGTTAGATATCTCTTTATTATCTCTATGAAGCTCATTGCTCATCGAGTCACATTTAAAATCATGAGTAGTATAAATATGACAAATAACACCACAATTGATAAATTGCAAATTAGAAGTACATCATTTACCCTACATTTGCCACTAAAAATTTCATTATTGACATCGTATCTTCATTGTTTGCATACTAGCTTCATTATTTATTTTACAATGTCCTTTTTTATATCATATTTTCATGGAACTTCATTGCCTTGTATATTTAATGTTGCTTTTTGCATATCCTTTTCATCATTCATTCAATAATTCTTAAAAAGTTCAGACTTTTCTTTCAAAGTACTGTTAAAATACCCAAGTCTATATTGTGAAATATAACATGGTTCATACTGAACCTGGAAAACCTGGAAAATCGCCAATTTTTGCAACAAGTCGGGGAAAATCTGGGATAGTCAGGGAATTTTCTATAATTTTTATTCAAGTCAAGGAAAAGTCAGGGAAAACAAATTATTTAGTCAACATATTTTCATTAACTAATGGCATGGCTGTTCGCAAAGTCGTTGCTTTAATTGTTGTTAGTAAATGTGAACATTATCCTTTAGCATTATGAAATAGCAAGTATATTTGCGTTACCTATCTATTAGTTTCCATTTTCTTTACTTCATTTGTAAATATGTAAAATGAGGTTCAGGGATAAGGTGGGTGTTTTTGACTACCAGTCAGGGAATAATCAGGAAATTTTGGTTCTTGTATTGGGTATGCTCCCTTTATAGTGATCTTAATTTTGAGTAATCGTTGAGAAATTTTGATGTTTCAATGCTGCAAATCGCTTGTGAAATTTGATTATTGACAGAAACTGAAGCTGGCTAGAGAACTGTCTCGCCTTGTGAACTATCTTTGTGCTGTCAAGTTTCATTCATTTGAGCAAGCCCACACAAAACGTAAGTACCCAATCCTTAAAAACGTTCTTGGAAATTTGGAGTATAGAAGAAAATTTTACGAAAATCCTTTGTTAGCTTCAACCTTCATTCGATTCATGTTTTGGAAGTTGTTTTTTGCAGTAGACGAAGTCTATTCTTAACAAATTTCGAGGTGTTTTAGAAATATTCATTCTATATTCATAGCATACTGGTGGCATAGTGGTTAGAGCGCATGCCTCCTGTACGAAAGGTCTAGGGTTCGAGTCCGACTCGATGCCCTGACTGAATGCTTGCTCACTGCCCACCCAGCAGCAAATGGGTACCTGGTGGCAACACTGGGGAGATAGAGGCGGCGAGGAAAGGATCTGGCCACCCTTCCTCAAATGCTGATGGCCCACAATGAGTGTCCTCTCTAACAGGCACTCCCCTACGTTCGAAAGTGTACGGGATTACCTTTACATTATTCATAACATAAAACTTTTGCTTATTTGTTTAAAGATCAAACTTGTTTTTGAGAAATATGTGATATTTCCCATCTTACCTGAATGAGTTAATTCTTAATTTTGTAAGGAAAATACTACCAGATGTCTTCATTCAGTGAGTCGAAATTCCTTGGCCTTGGTGAATCTGAAGGGAATGCATTCGTCAGATACAACACGAAGTTTATCAGCCGAACTTACCCAGGTGGCATCAGGGTTGACTCGAGTAATTATAATCCACAAGATGCATGGAATCTTGGATGTCACATTGGTGAGTAGATTTTTGTGCCACCGTGAAGTTTCATAGGTGATCTATAAATTGGTCCTTCGCTTGGAAGCATGTGTACTATACTTGCCACACGTCCATCAAACTATTTTCAATGAACTGATGTGCCAAGCTGCTAAGACGGGAGTAGAGGGGGTAAAATACCTCATGATCTCAAAGTTAGACGGCCTCATGACTCTAAATCATGGGTGTCAAACTCTGGCCCGCGGGCCAAATTTGGCCCGCCGTGTAATTTCATTTGACCCTTGAGGCAATATCAAATTAACGTTAGAGCTGGCACGCCGGTATTATAAAGCGGTGGAGCTGCTTTAACACTGTATTCACCGCTAATACTATAAATCCCATAATGCTCTGCTGTTGTTTTGGCGCACCTGCAACGCCCTCTCCTTTGTGTCAGTAACGATCCGTGTTCTTGCTCAAAGTTTCGACTGAAGCCGACCGGCTCACCCCGTCTCTCCGTGCCTCTCTCCCAGACGTGCTGCGGTCTCATATTACAACAGTTCTACTGTGATACCCCCAAAAATGACGAAAAGGAAGGGAGAAAACAGAACTTTTTTGTTTAAAACAGAACAGAACTTAATTTTCACTAGTAAACTTTGCTTGTTCCATATTCATGCACTTTCTTTTGCTACTTTAAAGCTTGAACGTTTGATTGATTTTGTTATTGTTATTTTATTTTCAAATTTATTATTAGCCTGTGAAAGAGTTTATATTAAAATACCTCAGAATTTTATCTCGATTTTGTCAAGTTATATAAGTCTTGCTTGTTCAGTATTCATTGCAAAATTGATTTGGGTACCTATTAAAAGGATAATTTATTCAACCTTGGCCCGCGGCTTCAGCTTAGTTTTAAATTTTGGCCCACTCTATATTTGAGCTTGACACCCCTGCTCTAAATTCTTCAAGATCTAGGGGGCTTCATAAAGTAAGACCAGCAGTAATCCAATGCTAATTCCCAGACCCTCAAATTTATCTGCTATCCTCCCTCGTGGGGGCCTAGTCTTTTCCTTTTGCCCTACTTAAGACCTTTCAAGTCTTCGTCGGTCCTCAATATCAATATCAATATGAACAATTTATTTATAGTAGGCAAAAGAAATTAAGATAGCAAAATTACTGCTAATTAAGGCCTACTGGCTTAAAAAATTAAAATATATTACAAGTGTAAAATAAAAATTGATACATATCATGTTAGGTACCCAACCTGTGGTGTATATATTTTGCAAAGTCTACAGTTGCAGTTCTCGCCCTTCCAATATTTAATATGGCTTTTGAAATAGAAAGTGTGCTTGCTTGTTTGATTATATTTGGTAAGATCGACCAAAGTCTATTTCCAAGGAAGGATATAGTCTCAATTCCATATGTTGTTGTATGCACTTATGGAAGCTGTGAGTCGTTACTGTGCTGTTGACGTGATAAATAAGATGGTATGTAACAGGCACGTACCTGTGCGGGCACAAGGAGTAATTGTGCATGGTTTTGCTCCCGTCCAACAGACTCATTAACTGGAGATTTACATAACAAAGTAAGGTTTTGCCCCCTTAGGGCATTTCCACAATTTACGTGCTTGGGGATGTCTTTTCTAGTGAAGATGTAAAGGAGTACGTTTGATTTCCTACCACAGTTAGCCCGAACAATTCTATTTGAGCCATGCGTCCATCCCCGCATATTGTCTTCATATAGGCACGAATTTCTACATGTTAATGGGGTTGCAGCTCTCACCCCCCAAGCTGGGGAGAAATCCGTTTGACTCAGGCAGTTTTCTGAAAGAACAATAGGAAATTCGCAACTTTTCTGCCTGTTCTCCAACTCTGTTTGATATTTCGGGCAGAAAATTTACAGCCCCCCTAAATTTGACATCCTCCTACGCCCGTATAGACAATCATGCATTGACACGCCGATTTCTTAATTCGTGGCGTCTCTTAAAATGATAGGAGGGAGGGGAATGATAGCTTTATAATGCTGTAGACAAGAGAAGAACATTGAGAAAGGAAACATAATTTTTGGTGCATAGACATGAAACCTGCGTTTATCTACTTTATTTATGGCTGAAAATGTTTCAGTGGATTTACTGCTTCATGATTTGTCTTTATAGTTGCCCTCAATTACCAAACAGATGGTCAAATGATGGATTTCTATCGAGGCAAATTCATGGACAATGGAAACTGCGGGTACTTACTAAAGCCTAGTTTCATGCGAGAGGGTAGGTGATATTCTTAGTTTTTCGGGTTCGATTCTCAGGAAATGCATACCGTAAAGTCCCGAATATAAGCCCTGGGCTTATAGAGGTTCGTTAGCTTTTTGGCCCTGGGCTTATAGAGGTTCGTAAGCCTTTTTTGGTCGGCTTAAGTAATTACAGAAGCTCTATATATGCCGTGTCCATGTTCATTCAGTATCCTAACTATACACACCGAATCCCAACTGTAAGCCCTGGGCTTATATTGGGGGGCTTATATTCGGAAAGATATTTAGGCTAGTTTACAGGGGGCCTAAGTTCGGGGGCTTGTATTTGGGGGGCTTACATTCGGGATTTTACGGTATATATTCCCTGCAGTTTGACTGTGTAGAGGTTCCATCTCAATTTTGAATTAGGTCTATTTGTGGTTGGAATTTGAAGGCGAGACACGCCAAAGAAATGAAAACTGCAGCAAAGTCATGTTGTTAATATAAGAATCGTGTCTGTTTGGAAACGAGGGTGAAAATAGGCAAAAGTTAGGTATTCACAGGTAGGCTGGATTTCATATAGTAACTTGAAAAAAATGCTTTTACAAGGAAATATTTGATGAAGCAAGAAACAAAATAGAAACTACATTCATTATATACTTCACAGAGCCTGAAAAGTCTTTTGTATCACAGTTGCCTAATCTGGTTTGCTAATGTTATTGGAAGGTTCAAGAATTTAAGAAACAGTTCAGAAAATGTTAAGAAACATCCTGACTGAAAGCAGAAAGGTTTTTTTTGCAAATAAAAAGAACAAATTCATTAGAACAACGATTACTATACATTTTCATTGTGAATGCTCGCAGTGAGGAAAGACATAGAGTCACCGAATCCTCACTACGAGTTTCACTTACAATTTTTCTTTATTTACAAGTTTGTTGCCCATACTGAGGACAATGGCAGACACACAGACACACACACAGACACACACACATACACACACACACACACACACACACCCACACACACACAC
>OLMO02000302.1:2721262-2755191 GCA_900291935.2 Cassiopea xamachana | reverse complement strand
ACACACACACACACACACACACAATATGTGTGTCCCAAAATATATGCCGAAAGTTTGTTTCTCATAAATAGCTTGTAGATAAATATGAGTATTTTTTGGGCAATATTGAGATAGGAGTGTTTTGATGTTTATACGTAGACTGGTTTTTTGTAAACGACATGCAATCAGTTAGTTTGTTGCAATATTTTTATTTCGTCCTGTTACAGATATGGCATTTATCCTACGGTAATTCTGGCAACCCGACTCTTTATACTGAATATACACAGTTGCACCGAGAGGGCTTAGGGGGACAAATTGCCCCAGGGTCTCAAGATCCAAAGGACCTCATAATACCCAATTTTTTAAAGTCTAAGAAGCCACATAAAGTAAACCAGTAGTAATTGTCCGAAGTTAATTTTAGGCCCTGCAAGTTTTCTGCTCTCTCCGCTCGCAGGGGAACTCGTCTTTCTCTTTTACCCCGGGGACCTCAGAATTCTCTCGGCGGTCCTGAATGAACACTCTTGAAACAGACCCTTTAAGAAACACTTACTTTCCCCTCTTTTAGCAAGTACAACATTTGACCCAAATGCTGAAGTCCCCATGAAAGGATTGAAATCAACTTTAGTCAAAATTCAGGTGCGTTTAAATTTTCGTCAGAGAAATGTTATGATTTTACAATGCTCTCTATGTGCTCCAAAGATTTAGATCTGTTTTATTGTTTAAGATAGTTCAAGTTCACTAACCAATTTAATTCACAAAAGCTTTTGCACCAACTTTGTTTTGTGAACATGCAGATATCAACTCAATATAAAACTGTTTATGTATTTTCTTGGTAGAGGGGACTGACTTTTGATAACAATTTTTTTAAAACTTCATGTAATTCAATATATTGCAAATTTACAGTCATACACCTCTCTATTAAGGTAGCGTACAACTGAATAATAGACCTTTTTTAAAGTTGGCCTTTAAAATATATCGATTAAAGTAATTAAAGCCAAGTATGCAACACTAAGTAAAGGCAGTTTTTTTAGGAAAAATTTATAACTACACGTAAAATTCAGCGATGCTGTGTTGAAGAATTAAATTCTGGTTGCAGATGGGATTGAACTCACTGCTTTTAGCGAAAATGGGGTAGATAAATGTTACTACCTCTGACAATTCCATTTCTGGTTGTGTTTGGCCTATCATCTCATACCTAAGTGTACCAATTTTACTGCTATTTACTTTCGTACACCCTAGGGCCAAGGGTTTAAGAAAGTGAGTTGCACAGTTTTTTCATTAAAGCTGCACATTTTGTGTGGAACTGCACGTTAGAAAAACCTGAGTATAAGAACCAAGTAGCACAGACGAAACCTAATTTTACTTTATACTGCTCCTCCTCATTGCTGCTTCATGTCATTTACTGTCTGAGAATATTTTGGTAGAGAACTTTCGGCCTCGTTTACCGTTAGCCTCTTTTTCAGTCTTGTTCGCCAGCAGTCTCTTTCGGCCTTGGCTGCCAGCAGCAATGGCAAGCAGATTCCACACACCTCATTGCTATTGTAAATATCATAATATTTGTGTTTACTCTTACAGCTTATAAGTGGTAGACTACTTCCAAAACCTAAAAAGTCTATAGATAATGGGGTGAGTACTGTTTCTTATTTCGTTTTTTGTACAAGAACACAGACGCAAATCATGGAAAGCCCTTCCACTGAAAATTAAGCAAGCATCTTCCCTACAAGGATTTAAAATTAGGGTTTGTTTTTCTTTATATTAACTTTTATTTTCTGTTTGTTGTAGATTACTTTTGTATATCTGTGTACGTTTAATTTTGAAAAGTTTTAGCATCATTTTTAATTAATACATTCTATTTTATTTTTGTATTTTATTATTGAGTATATTGTAAAGTAAATGGAAGACCCTTTGTTAACCAGCTTCGGCTGAAGGACCACCCTCCCAAGATTATATGACAAGGAAATTACAATGAAATAAAATGATGCTATGCAGTCTGAACTATGTTCGTTTTGCTCAGATTTATGTTGTTTATCTTGTCTATTTCCAGCTGCAAAACTTTTTAAGTTAAATTTGTTTTAATGCATTCCAGTTTAATATTTTAATGCGCTCCAGTTGTGAAGTAGCAGAGATGTAAGACATATTGCTCCTGCTTCAGAGAGGCCATTTTTAACATTTGATTTTGAAATATATTTTCAAGCATAGTGCATTCCCTGGTCAGTATTTTACATAATTTTGATCAATACACGGAGCTGTACTGAGTTTTGATGATTCAGAATTCGCCTCTGATTGAGTGTTGATTTGAATTTTGTATTTTCTTCCGTTTAAAGATTGTAGACCCATATGTTCAAATTGAGACATCTGGCCTACCTTGTGACACATATGAAAAGATCCACTCTTCAAAAGTTATTCACAATAATGGTTGGTTCCTGCTATTTCTTGCCTGTTCTGTTAGTATCTACAATACATTTTTTCCATGGCGAAATTGAACTACATCGATGTGCAATTTGTGTTCTTACAACACAGACATATAGTGCATTGAACACCACATATCACACATCATTCATAGTACACCACACGCTACACACCACAAGTCACAAATCATACACTACGCACCACACGCTACACACATCACATACCAAACGTCACACACCACACGCCACACGCCACTCGTCACAAACCATACACAAAGCGCAACATATAAAAAACTACACACTATACACAACACACAACACACAACATGCTGAACACCACATGTCACACACCAAATGTCACACATCACATGTCACTCGTCACAAACCATACACTAGAAGCCACACAGTACACACTGCACTACACAGTACACACTGCATGCTACACACCACAAGCTACACACCACATGCTACACACCTTATGCTACACACCTTATGCTACACACCACACTTCACATACCACATATCACAAACAATAGACTACACACCACATGTCACACAATGCACACCTCACTTCGTACACCACACGTCACAAACCATACGCTACGCACCACACATCACACATTCCATCGACCACACAATTACGTGTGTTCGTTTGTGACTGTATCAAAGTGCTCCTGAATATGTCATGGTGGTAACTTTGTAAATAAGTGTATCTGTTTATGTGTCTATGTGACATGTTTATTTCTTTGTGCTTCTGTGCATACTTGCCCGTGTTTAGGAATCAGTGTGAATCTGCGTCTGTGCATATATATCATATGTCTGTACGTGTCTGTTTGTGTCTGTCCCTGTGTGTGCTAGCTGTAGTAACTGATGCCTGCTTGATATAGGCAATACATTCTGCGTTTGCATGATGCATGTATTCATTTTTCTTCAGGTTTCAATCCTGTTTGGGATGAGCTCATCCAATTCAAAGTTAAGGTTCCTCAGCTTGTACTGCTCAGATTTTCGGTCTATGATTCTGACCTCGGTTCTGATGACTTCCTTGCCCAATTTACAGCTCCTTTGACTAGCCTCAGACAAGGTATGTTGAAATTAGTAAATGTTTGAGTTTGAGGCAGATACAGCATGCCAATTGTATGTTTATATTTGATATCTTGGCATATGAATTGATATTTTGAGTTTCTAGCTAGGAAAACTGTTGACATTGTATTCCAATCAGTTTTGGGGTTCTTGGCTGTAATTCTTAATGTCATACTGCTCATAGATGTATGCTTTAGTCTCATACTGCTCAGAGATGTATGCTTTGGTGTAGTAGCAAATACATATTAGAAATAAATTTTAGTGTTTTGTTTAATTTTTAGGCTACCGACACGTGAGGCTGTTGTCAAAGCAGGGAATTGAGATTCCCAATGCATCCTTATTTGTGCACATTTCAATGGAACATGCCTAAATACATTTTCACGAATCAGAATGGTATTTTTGGACCTTAAGTGAATATTTGTTGATAACTTATATGTTAAGAACATAATTCATAGTAGGCATTTTAATGTTTTGCATGAAATACATTCAGCAGTACTTTTGAGAGAGATTGGAAAGAAAAATAACTTTGAATGGGCTATTAATTTCGGAAAATACATAGAGAAAGAGGCCTATGAAAGCCAAAAGCTGCATAAATGTAATGGATTCCGTTATATATTTTATATGCTGCACGTGGATTCGTTAAAAAAAGTTATTCCATCCGTTTTTCCGTTATTAGGCTTCAAAATCTATCTAGTGTTTTGAGTTTCTGTAAATACCATACGCTCTTCGAGTGTCACATCCATGAAGGCAATTTTTACAGCATTGCTAAATCTACATATGCTACCTTTCCTCTCATATTAATTATTTGGATATTTATTGAATCATGCTTTAATGCTTCCGTTAAATTGTCGATGATACTATCAATGTTTATTAATCAACATACACCTTTA
This sequence comes from Cassiopea xamachana, assembly GCA_900291935.2. Lineage (NCBI taxonomy): Eukaryota > Metazoa > Cnidaria > Scyphozoa > Rhizostomeae > Cassiopeidae > Cassiopea > Cassiopea xamachana. The sequence goes on along the minus strand of OLMO02000302.1, from coordinate 2,750,834 downwards.
GATATGATTGATCTGTGATTACTGCTAAATGTCTATCATAGTATCTTGATGCACGTGATATTATGATATATGCTAAGATGTAAAATTAGTTTAATTTCTACCTTTGTTGTTGCAAATAGCAAAAATCATCCTTTTTGATATTGCAGATTTCCTTTTTCAAATTTCTTAGTGATTTAAATTTTTGGAGAAGAGTTTCATTTCATGCATAATTTTTTTCAGATTTAATGTTCTTCTCCGTCACGATTTACTTTTTTCTACCTTTTCTATTTTTCACCTATATTTTTTCAATTAATTTTGCATATCTTTATGTATTTATATAGTAGTTTGCTAAGTTAATTCAAGTCTAGATTATTTACAAGGATTGTCTTTAGTGTGAACTGTTTTAGTTCTAACTTATTTCAATATATTGTAAATTTATATAGCATCACTTCTATCTGTGTTTGCTATGTTGCTACAATCATTACGAAAAGTAGTTGGAACACTACAGACACCCAGGACTGCCGAAAGGGGGAGACAGGGGGGCAAATTGCCCCAAGGCCTAAAGATCTAAGGGCCCTCATAACACCCAGTGCTTCAAGGTCTGGGGGCCTCATAAAACATACCAGCAGTAATTTTCTATAGCTATTTTCTAGGCCCTAAAGACTTTCTGATCGCTTTGCTTAGAGGGGGGGGCCTCATCTTTCTCTTTTGCCCCGGTGCCTCTGAAGTCTCTCGGCAGCCCTACGGACACTAGCTATGATCGGAGGGATAGTTCTTCTTCATAGCTCCTTTTAACTAAACAGCTTTTGGGTGCAATAAATAGCCCTCCTCCCCACAAAACGATGTTGTTTCTTGAAGGCCAGACACTGCTGCAGTGCATTTTGGAACAATTGCAAGTGATTTGTCAAAAACCACGCAGTACCTCAAGATCATAATAGGGGGACAGAGAAACAATAAATGCTGAAATTTAGCAAGGTGTTCCAGCTATTTTGGCTAGCATGGTATCATGCATGTTTCGTCTAATTGTTCGCTGTGGAAAAATCCGGAGTTTTTGTTGTAAAAACTACTTTATCATTGTAAAACATGTTAATATTATTTGTGGTATATTATCATGATAATACCTCCATGCTCCTCTTTGATAATTTTTTTCTCACGCAACTCTGAGTCAGTTTTTAAAAATCTATATAACATCTTAGCTCTAGCAGCAAAAAATCACAAATTTCACTTAATTGTAAACATGAAAATTCCTTTCTATAGTTTGCTTAAAGTATTCAGTCTTTATTTGCAATCTAAATAATCACTTAGATTTTAGATAGCTAGTCTTTACACAACATCGCAAGCTATTTATTCGAAAGGATCAAAGGTAGTACCAATTTCACTTCAGAGATCCAATTTCATCCGAAAAATGGCTAGTATTCAGCTTAAATACTTGCAACTTTTAAATTTTAAGGCTGTAGTGCCAGTGCCGTAACCACGGGGGAGGCAAGGGGGCTGGAGCCCCCCAATAATTTCTTGTTAAATAAATCTTTCAGCTCCTCCGCCTCAACCATGGTGAGGCCTCCTCCGATAGTGACTTCTAAGCCCCCCAAAATGAAAATCGTGGTTACGGCCCTGAGTGCTGTTGTATCGGCCACAGATGGCGTCTTTGTATTCCTTAAAACTTCATTCTTTGGTCACCTCCATAAAACTTTTCAGAAGAATGCTTCTTTAAACATCAAGCATTTTTCATTAACAAGATGGTTGAGGATCTAACTTTTTTATATGCTGCTCTGTTGAATCAGCCTCATTTGAAATATTACAAGTTTTGCTTAGAACATTCCGCTTGAATATTCTACCAAAAACGAATAAACTTCGAAACCAGCTTAAAGCGTCGTAGCTGTCAAACTCCTCTTTTTATATCCTAGAATCTCTGCAAAACTAACATATAGTTATTACATTTTGTGACATAACAGCATGTACAAATATCCTTTACGAACCACGTGATATTTACAACTGAAGCTCCCAAGAGTTTCCATGACAACAATTGCGTGAGTATAATATCTGCCCAATCAGCGGCCTCTTTTTTCGCACGTGATTTTTCAATTCTAACTGTCTTATAACTGCAAGACTTTATTCAGCAATTTTCCTTCACAGTTCAGAAGCTTCAGATATTGACGGCGTTTTGGTGCAATGAGAAGAGAAAATGGATGATTCTTCAAGGAAAAGAACTCAAGACGTATGTGCTGAGTCGCTGGTGAAGAAACCTCTTGATTATATTCCAGCGCAAGTGAGTTAACTTTTGCTAATTTTCATCGAACCTTAACATCGCTATAGTTCTATCTTCTGCTTCTAATTTTCGATAGAATGTTTACTTACTGTTCTATAACACCTATGCTATGAATATTTAGACCTAGCAATCTGCGTTGTTTGTTTATTTTCATGGTTTTCCCATTTTCATTTCACGTGCTACTAATAACTGGATACACCCTCAGCTGCACGGGATCTTTTGATATTGTTTGCAAATCAAAAGCTTGAAACTTTAATTAAATCGAAACAGTTTATTTGAAACGGCTGTTGCAAATGTTATCAGAATGCGTTAGAGTAATATCGACTGGAATGCAGCGTTCATATTTATCTAAGTACAACCACGTAAAATGGATCTTGGGTTCACGTTCGCTCCCATATCCTTCCTCCAGTTTCTCGGGCGAGTTTGCAAAAGCTGTGCTTTCCACACTGGCTAAGGCCAATGTATGAACGTTGAAGCAAATAATTTCTTTCTGAATATTTGTTGTTCTCCAGAATACTGTACAATTTTTTTTACCCAATAGCCACAGTCATGAAAATATCATTTTGCAAGTGCATTGAAGCCATGTCGAATTTTGATAAACTGAAATTTTAATAGCTTGAATTAGAAACTAAAGCTTGGGCATTTGCTGGATGACTTTAATAATATGGACTGGAGTTTACAGTTGTTTTTGTTTATAGTCGTCTGTAGTCAACGTAATATTCATTTTGCAAATACGAGTTAAACACAGCTTTGAAGGTCTAGTAACAAATTGTTTCTTTTTTGGATTAATTTAGTCTTGGTGTAAGTGGTACGACAGTTAACTTGATACCTACAAATTCTCCCTGAAAAATTGTATTATTTCTGTTCTTTACCATAGAAGTCGAAAAGACTTACAATGACTAAGTGAATTATTCGTTGTAAGCCTTTTCCACAACCTATGCTATTCATTTTGATTTGCTAGAACGATAGAAATATGTTAATTTGTAATAATAGCTGCCACAGAGTCTTCAAAGCGAAATATTGATAGGAAAAACTTTTTTGACAAGAACACAAAAAAGTTCTGTAGTACCAACAGACTATTAACAAACTTTTTCTTTTGAATTACTTATGCTGAAAGTCGTGCACGCATTTCAGTGTCTATGGATGGAAATTATATGTCTCTGAACTAGAATTGCCAATACACTCTTTTCTGATTTAAAAAATTAGCACTAATGCTTTAAAAATTAGATGACAGTTCCAGAGCAAAGATGTTCAGTTTTCCTAGCTGCAAGAGTGCAATTTCAGCAAAATATCGTCAGATTACGATGCCTCCATTGATCAAACTCACCTTATTTCTTTGAATTTTCATGCTTTTTCTGAAGATTCATATATTTTCAAAATGGCTTAGAATATCCTTGTTAGCTACACTTCTGTGCTTTGTTATCTTAATGGATCCTAGACCTTATTATTGCTGAAAGCTTGATCATTCTTTATTATAAGCCCACTCTTAATTCCCATCAGTCCTCCATTTATTAAGTTCTGCTTTGGTGGTATATTGCCTCTCCTTTTCTGCCATTTCCTATGCCCCGTCCATTTTTATGTCCCTTGGATTTGAGTTTGGATATTTTCTGCTTCCCAGACAATAATGTGCACTCTCCTAGGGTGCTTGAAAACAGTCACGAAGCCCGCCCAGTAAATATATTGACTTTTTCCAGAAAGAAAAAGGTAAATTTTTGACATAAGACAACCACTACCAAGGAATGTATTGGTAGCAATCTTCTGCAGGGTCATAGTTATTTTTCTTATGCCTATGGGAAACTTAACCTCAGTAGACACATGATGCCACGAAATGAAGTGGAAGTATGTAGTAACGAGAGAAATTTAGCAATTTTCACAAGGAAAGTATTAACGGACGATCAGCCACTTTGCAAGGAGAGGGCATAGGGAGCATGGCCCGCCAAACTGAAAGATCTTGCCTATTCTTGCTCGCCAATAAATGTTAAATTGACTTTTACCTAAAGGAAGAAAAATGAAGAAGACAATCAACAGCAGAGGTGTTAGGAGCTATCTTTTGTAAATGCATTCCAATATTTGTATGTGTTATGGTAAAATTTATAAACAGTAAGAAGGGATTTCATCAAACCTTCATCAATATACTCCGCAATTTTTTGACAAATTTTGCAATTTGTCGGTAATTTGCTCTTAACAGCCATCCATAGAAAGCTTTAAAATGATTTATATTCACTTATTGCAATCAGAGACGTAGAGACCGGGGAAGTGCGGGGTGTAATATCCCAAATTTTGAGAACTTGAGAAAATTCAACCAAAATTGGGTCATTACATCGTCAAAATTTGGTAATTTTTGAAGAGTTGAAGGCTATATATTGTTTGTAAAACTGTTGAACGATTGTATAGAAAATTGTTACTGTATTTGCAAAAACAAATATCAAAATAACGTTTTCCAACCATATGAGAACTTTTGTTTTGAAAATTTGTTCTTCAAGCCTAACCATGTTGGGTCCTTAAGTAGACTCTGGATAAGAAAGCTTAATACAGTTTCTATAAATTCTAGTTAAAAGATAAGTAAAATGGCTCTCTTATGAAATACTGTATTTCCAAAAAACCAGTCATAAGATAGTGTTTTCCAATCTTTTGAGAGCCTTTAATTTGAAAATTCTTTCCAGGCCCAACTATGGTGGGCCCAATGATAGATCTAGATACTAGAAAATGTCTAGCACATTGAAAATTTCGATAGCCATGCTTGCCCTCCTGCCCCTACCGCATGTAAATAGCGAAAGAGTATTGCTTTACGACATTGGAATGAATAGTAATTGGTGACAATAGAACAGCTTACTAACTAGATAAAGTCAAGTAAATTCAACATTACAGCTCTCCCAACCAAAGGGTTCTTGCGATGTCCCTGTATGCAGGTCAGAAAACTTGCAAAGGGGACTTTTCCAGTGTTGTAAGAAATGCATTTCTACAAATGTTTCTGGGGGCAAGCCCCCAAACCCCCTTCCCTGCTTTTATGGTAGTATAAAGGGTATTGGTTACATTGTAACCAACGTAGAGGGCGTGGTGATGAAAGAATTCGTGATCGAAGCCCCCAAGCTTCTTCCCTTCCTTGTGTTTCCAATAAGCACTTTCTTTACATTTAGGTATGGCTGTCACACCCATCTGACCTAGTCGCCAGTTTGAAAACTTGCCAAGGAGCGATTACTTGATAAAGCAGCTGTAACTTTTACTTAGAAAGACACCCCTAGCACCTGTTTGAATATTATAACGTCCACCTAAATTTTCATTATGTTATGTCTTTTTATTAGAGCCAAGAGGAATTATTCAGAAAATGAATATAAGCCAGAGTGCTATATATATGTTTAAGAAAAGCGTTTGTTAACTATGTCAGATCATACTCTAGATGTAGATACAGAGTTCCCAAGCTTCCTAGATATCCTAAAATATCATAGAAAAGACAACTGCACGTCTTTTTATAAGAAAGCCATTACTTTGCCTGAGCCTCAATTTTCTTAACTTTTCCCGAAATTGAGCCTGAGATTTTCTTAAATTTTTCTTAACTTTTACTGAAATAAACTGGCTGAAATGGTTTACACTTTCGTTATTGATATTGTATACTTGAATTTGAATTCCATCTTTAACATTTTTAATGCAATAAGTACGAAATACCAAATTTTTTTGCCTATAAAAACACTAAATTTTGGAAATTGAGCCTCGTGATTTTCTTAAGATTTTGACGATTCGAGTCTCATTTTCTTATAAACAAAAAAAGCGTGTATCCTAGAAAATCCTAAAAAAACCCTAAAATGTTAGGAATATTTTGCTATTCTCTTATATTTCTCCTAAATTGTTTATAAACCGAGTTTCTTTTCAGCGGTTATGTTGCTTAATAACTTATTTTGCGATAGTTGATTATATTAAAAGTAGTAAAATCATCAATTCTCACAAATTCTACTGTGAATGCATTATTTTTTGAATAAGCACGATGACTTTTTCTACTATACCAAAACTTTTCTGCTATAATGACTTTTTCTGCTATACCATAATGACCTCAATGCTTACTGAATTTCTCTGGAATCTGCAACACCTCCTAAAATATGGGTGAAGAAATTTTCTAAATTTCCCTAAATATCCTAAAAAAGATTGATGAAAAATAGTGGGAATCCTGAGAAATTAAATCATCCATCTAACCAAACTTTTTTTGTACAGCATTACAAAAAATGACAAAGCTTTCTTAAATTAAATGAGATGATACTTGAGCGCCTTCTTTAAGCTGACGTTTTTTTTATAAATTGCTAAGCCACCTCATAGATAACATAAGCAAGCAAAATTTTCCCCCGTTTCGCAACCGTGGAGCCGTAACATTTTCTGGACTCTAAGAAATGACTTTTCAAATTTGTGTTATTGTCTTTTTATAATCACAGAAAGGCAATAGATAACATGAGCTAATTAAAATATTAAGCAGCTAGAGTTAGCAACACTGATCATAAATTTGTAATTGCTATTAGTTGAAGTTCAAGTAATAAGTAAAAAATCTTGTCCCTTTTGCTTTAATGATAATAATTATTAGAGTTGCAGCAAAGCAGTCGCCAAAATGCAGTAAAACAGTCGCCAAAATGCAGCACAATCAATTGGTTGTATAGATGTTGCTTGCAATATGTTTGCTAAAGATAATTAGATGTGCAGTAAAACAGTCGCCAAAATGCAATAAAATTAATTGGCTGTCTAAATGTTGCTTGCAATATGTTTGCTTATGATAATTAGACTTGCAGTAAAACAGTCGCCAAAGTGCAACACAATCAATTGGTTGTCTAGATGTTGCTTGCAATGTTCTTGCTTCGAAAATATTGGTACAACTTTTGAATAGAATAGTGGAAGCTATAGTAATTATGTAATTTAAAATTCAACGTTGTTTGTTATCTATATTTCTATCCTAACTATCGCAATATCATAGACATCTGCAACCAAGAGCATACTAAACGATAGTATAGATGAATGACATCATTTAATTTTGAGGAGAAGATTGTACTGAAGGAAAAATTAAATCATACATGTTTCCATGCAAATGCGATTTACTGTTTAGTATTGATTTTTATATGAAAAATTAATAAGTAGCTTGACTTGCTATTTGATGTCATTTATGCTTGAGCCCATTTCTTGACCTTAAGTGATTTTTGGTTAAAAGTTTAATATAACCTTTAAAACATTGACAGAAAAGGTTTCATTGAACAGGGAATTCATTTGAAAAAGGCTTCTATGTTCCCTAATTGAAACTTTTGTTAAATTAGTGCTTTAATCAAGCAAATATACAGAGCATGGTCTCTGAAAATGAATATGCAACTAATAATCACTGATAACGAACAAAATAAGCTATCAAGTAATGAAATTTGACAAGATTTGTGGCAAAAAGGGAAATTTTAGGGTTTTTTGGAAACAAATGATGTTTGGATAAACAAGGATATCACACTAGGCTTAGCATAGACTGGATTCCTTTATGCGTTATGAATTCGACTCATAAATGCAACGTTTAATTTCATACATGTTTTATTAAAAACTTCAGCTGGTTGCTTTTGTTGTGCATGGTGACAGAATTTCACCCCTTAACAGGGGCCATTTAATGGATATGGTTCATACCATCTTATGTTATGAACCATATCCATTTAGTTTCGACGCTACAATTGACGGTACCAAGTTACAGTTCCTATTAGAGGGAGCGATAAAGATAAAATTGATATAATTGTTTGTTGTCTAGGATGAAATAAGGGCGGCGAGGAAAGGAACTGGCCATTATATCTTATATACCAATCCATTCTATACTTTCAATTCTTTTCTGATCCTATACTTGTCTTTTTATCTCAATTTTTTCCTAGAGGGCAAAGTTGGAAGATATTAGGATTGTATCCAAGAGTAATTTAGTTGATATATCAAATAATTGCAAGCTCATATATTATCTTCTCATACCTCCCTTCTAGGTTGAGAATTTTGAGGCTGCAGTTTTCTAACCCTTATTTTCTCCGTCAAAAACTAACGTGATATGGGTTCTTGAAATATGATGTTTATTTACATCAGTATACTCTTAGAGCATGCTCCATTATTGATGCCAGTAGAAAGTTATTTTTAAAATGAGTGGTGTTGCAGTATTAGAACGTCATTACATTAAGGCCCCATTCACACTATATCGGATTCATCTTGTACCACATTCTTGACCGAATCCGATATTTAAATTTTACATTGTTCACACTACTGTGATGGTCCAGGCAGATTTTGATCCTCCAGGACAAAGCTCCAGCAATCCTCCAGCTACTCTAACACCCATAATAAACGGGGGAATGTTTATGAATTATGGCAAATTTGATGACCCCACTTCTTATTTTCACCCCCCAGTTTATTAATTTTAGCAATGCTTCAGATGTGTGAACATTTTTCTGCAGATGTAAATGCAGGAACTGTATTCAAGCTTAGTTACTTGTCCTGTCTCATGTTTTGCAGTTTGTAGATGATGTTAGCACGCCATAAGAACAGACTTGTCTAGACGCTGCTTCCTTTATGATTGCATGTTTATCCATCCCCCCGCTTATTTTGAATCCCCCGATAATTAATTTGGATATTTGTTGGACCTTCCCCCCACTTATTGTGAACCCCCGTTTATTATGGATTTTGGAGTATTTCGCTCGTATTGAGATTTTGCAATTCCTAGACTGAGAGCCTCTATCGAAACAGATCTTTAGTGTTCAGTATGCTTGATTTTCATTCATATAGCATGTTTTTCTCTCTGTACAGCATCATGTACCTCTGATTATCCAGCAAAGCCTCACCTTTGATTCTATCGACGGACAGAATTTTCCTTACAAGCTTTGGTTCATCATAAACAATCCACAATTCAATGATGTACTACACTGGAGTCAGGATGGCGCAGCCATTGTCTTTCCTGATGATAGACTGTTTCTTCAAAAAATTCTGAAAAGAAAAGAGTCAAAGATATTCAAAACAGAGAGCTTAAAGAGTTTTGTTCGTCAGTTGAATCTTTATGGATTTCGGAAAGTCATGTCGGATAGATATGATGTCGTGGGACGATCAAAATTTGGCTCTATGTTTGATCACGAGTACTTCATCAGAGGACGTCCAGAGTTGCTAGGTATTGATAGTTAATTTGTTTATTGTCCTGTATTTATAGCATATTTATGTGTTTATATTTATATTGTTATATAATGCCCGCTGCGCCTGCATATCTGCAAATTAGCCTTGGAAAAATAAGAAGTGCCCCCACTTGCATGCATGGATTGATGCCATCATATGTTGCTGTGAAGGATCATGTGACCCCCTGAGGGGTGTGGTTGAATTTTAGAGCAAAATTGTTGATAAAATTTGCGAGAAATGGTAGTGAGAAAATGATCGCAAACCTACGCTAGGCTACACGGTTCAATAAAAGAAGGAGGGAATGTAAAACCGTGTAGCCTAGCGCAGATTTGCGATCATTTTTTCTCTTTATATTTATATTTATAATATAGCATACTCTTTTCTATGAAATTTGACAGTTCTATGATGTGCTATGTGAGCAGAGAGGGGTAAGATAATGAGAGAAATAGATAGTTTGAAAGGGAGAGATCGTGAAGACGTGGACAGGCAGAGTTTTTAAAGCGTGGCAATAACAAGCTTTCTGTGAAATTATCTTTATAAAAATGGGAATCTATTTCTTTTCAGAGTTTGTGAAACGAAGATGTAATGTGAAGCTGGGTCAAAAAGAGAGTGACAGAACACCTTCAGTTGGACTTGCCTCTGTTTTGAATGACAGGAGTAGAGTGTTTAGTTTCCAATCAGGCTTAGGCTGCGAAGAAAGGGTTCCTAAACGGAGACTACGCTTTTCACCAGAAGGAAAAGAGAACCACTTAGATTTTAGTCCTGTCAGCACTGTAGATTCACTCGTTGAATCAGGCCCATACCAGTCTCAGGCAAGCGGATTTTCTGGCCTCTTCACTGCTTACCCGCTGGCCAATCAGCTAATGAACAGTTCTGGAATGCCAGCTTTGGCAGCACTCGAAGATGCTGTTGCTTTTAAGGTAACATCTCCCACATCAAGCAAAAATGTCATTGGACAGCCGTCGGTCGTTACCATCCCAAAAAGCGCGATGTTCCCAAATTCGAGCCATACAAAGGCGAATCAGCTAGATGCTAGATCTGAGGGAGGCAGAATTAGCCTTGCTGACACAATTGCCAGTATTCTGTCCCCCACTACACCGTCAGAAATCGCACAAGTAACAGCAACGTATCTAGCTACCCCAACATCGCTTATGGACCAAGCAACGAGCTTTGTTTCACCACCTAATGGAATAAATTTCTACAGTACGTCTGGTCCAAGTCCTTTGTCTGCGTTTTGCGCGTCGTTGTTTTCTCCGTTCAACGAAAATCGCAGTGCCGTACACAAGTCAACACAGACATCGGGTGAACCAAAGACACATATTCCAGTGTTTGATGAGGATGCACCAACGAGCACTGCTTCATCGCGAACACTTGATGAATTCTTGAAACAAGAGAACGAACCAGCTTCGATGGGTACATGTGAGGCTGCAAATCAAAACTATTACATTATGGAGGCGGTGTCTAGCTTCCAGAAAGAGAATCAAATCAAAGAATCAGATTTTATGTCTAAAGGAGATAACTTTGCTTGTAATGAAGAGCAAGATGTCAATGTGAAAGAAGATGAAAGTGCATAAATGTGAGCTTGAACTAAACCCTTCTATCGCGAATACTACTTTGTTCAGCATTAAATGCCTAACTGTACTTTTTATATCTTTACTCTACTCCTTTCTTTGTTCTATACATTGCTTTATTCCTATCTCTTCCTTTCTCTTTATACATTACTTTGTCCTAACCTGAACTGTATGCCCTTCGTTTTATGTTGTACTGTATTTTACACTAGCCTGTTACATTCTGGTCTTTATGCTTTACCTTTATGTTTTCTACTCTACTCTTTACACCAAGCTTTATCGAATCTGGTCTTCTCTATCCTGTCCTCTTTTGCTCTAAAACTACGCTCTTTGCTTTTCATCTCCCCATTCAACTGTCCCCACTTTATTGCATCCTACACCTTTCAGATCATCTAATGTGTATTTGCAATCTCTTCAGCTTTCTTGCTTAGGACGGTGCCCTACTTCGCATAAAGGCGAAAAACATTTTAAAGCAACTTAATCAAAATAGAGAACTATTTTCAAGACATTCCCATCGCAAGGAAGTGATCTTGCTTTTTTCCAGTAACCAGTAACCTTGAATGCCAATTTGATTGTCTACTATTAATTGATAAATCATCATCTATATAGATTCTTTCCAAGCTAACAATGAACTCTTTGCAATATATCCAATTATCCAATTTTTTCTTATTTATCTCTAATAAAAAATCATAGAGACGTCTACCTACCTTGACTCTCCTTGAGATGAATCTGTTCGTTACCTGAATCACGCTTGTTGACTCTCTCAAGTGGTCTCTGAGCGCTTAGCCGATGGTTTTATTCAGTATCACATTTCCAGTTAAAATTTTTGCTGTTTTCCACATTTTGTTCTTCATACGAATAGTTGAAATGTGAAACAGAAAGTTCTTAGTATTAAACTTTATTTTCTATATATATATATATATATATATATATTTATATATATATATTTATATATATATATATATATATATATATATATATATATATATATATATATATATATATATATATATATATATATATATATATATATATATATATATATATATATATATATATATATATATATATAGGTATATACCGTATTTCCTCTATAGAAAGCTGCGGTGTTCTTTTCAAAATCGAACTTTATAATTCGGCGTTCATTATAAATGAAAATTTACACAATGTGTTCTTTTCTCAAATAAGCGGAGCAAAGACTGTGTTAAAAATTTTCAAAGTTGAAAAACTACGCGTTCAAGGTATGAAAAATATCAGAGAGTACCAATGTCAATGTCTCCATCACAGTCCTCGTTCATTATGTGAACTTTTTAATGCGTCGTTCATTAAAGGCCGGAGTGCCTTAGAGGGCGGGGCTTTTAAAAATTGTGTTGCCAAATGTGGGGCGTTTATCAGAGGGCAGCGTCCTATAAGTACGGTATACATAGGAAATACGGTATACATGTACTCGTACATACAGTAGAATCCCGATGAAACGAACCATGAAAAGAGCCAGAAAACGGTTCGTTATCTTGGTAGTTCGTTATACAGGGAGAATAATTCCAAGAGAAGTTTGTTGAACAGAATGCAAGGGACCAGGGGAGTTCATTATATCCGGGAGTTCATTATACCGGAAAGTTAATATATCCAGGGCTCGTTTGGTCGGGATTCTACTGTATCTCTATATGTGCACTAGGCCAAGTATGTACCCTGTTTCGTAAATAGCAACATGTGTAATTGAACCTTAAAAATCTCAGTGCAAGACGTTATTGTTATATTCTGACTAAATTCACTTAGTATTTAATATTTTGTACTGTTTTTATATAATTCCTGTTACATTTTTTCAATTTATGTTCTAAATGGGTATTCATTAATTTAGAAGTCATTAAACAAATTTTTCGTTGTCACAAGAGTTCTGTTAAAGTTTTATCTTCATAAGTGAAATTGAAGTTACACAATTGCAATGAAAATCTTTTTAATTTTTGCAATTCTTCTGTATATGATCAGTTTAGCCGAATTCTTTTCAATTGAGTGTATTGAGTTTAATATATCAACAAATTAGAGTGAAGCTGTTGCAATGGTCTGCACTGTTTGTGTTCTCAAATTACCACAGAAACTCTGTGGAATCTTTTTGTTTATAATAACACGAGCTTGAAATTTGGTGGAAAATTAAGAAAAAAGTAAGAACAAAGCTGAGCCTGAAGTCTGGTCGCAAAAAATTCATTTTTAGAAAACGATACAGAAGCTTTCCAATAACAAGTAGACACGAAATGTCCTTTCCTTGCCAGCCTGAGAAGAATTGACAGGCTTGACACCGCTTTTCTTTGATTTTCGCAAATTAGTTGCTCCTAGCGAAACTAGATGCTTTGCTAACATTGTCTATTTATAATTGTTTATAAACTTTTTCAATAAAAAACAGTATGCAAGAGAGATCATCTTGGTTGTAACATTTGGCTCTCAATCTATCAAAGCATCCAATATTATCTTGCATATTGCCTTTCTATGTATTTCTAAATAGCCGACGCGCTACTAATTTAAGAACAATTCAGCCTCAAATTTGGAAAAATCAAGAAAAGCCAGCCTGAACCTCACATTTACTGTTTTTTATGAAAAAGAGTGTATCTCGTTATCAAGCTTGTATAGCTCAAAATGCATATATGTTATGAATATAGTAGTATTTTTTTATATATAAATATGTTCATCAATTGCAACCATCCAGCATTGCTAATTAGAATTTGAGACACGACCCACCGGAGCGTGACTAAATTTCTTAACATCAGACTTTGCAAACCTTAATACTATAAACGCAACAGTTTATTGTTAGATTTAGCTTTGCAATTAGGTATGAACCCCCCGGGCATGAACCCCCTGGGCACAAGTACTACGTCCCACTTATTATCACCGTTTTACCCTTGGATTCACTTTTTTTAAGGTGTTCAGTCGTACACAAATTTTCTTGCTGGGTGCTTCTTTTGAAAGCTTTAAAGCACTTTTCACAAGTAGCTTTAAATATCTGCAGAAGCCACAGGTTTCTTGATTTTCTCTAAGAACTTACAGCTTCAGTAGAAAGGCGCTCTTCATTGAGTACTTGAGCAGAACTCAAACGGTTGCTTGAACGTAGCACTCGAAAGGAATGCTTTTACCTGTTTGCTCGACCATGCTCATAGTCCAGATTGCGCGAAATTCTTGCATTTTTGCGATATGAAGTAATCATTTTTCGAGCTATCAGAAAACAAAATTGAAAGAAAGACGTTATCGCTTTATAAAGCTAAGCAAATTTTGAGGCTACAAAAGAGACGCGGAAAAATAGAAGATAAGTTTGCATGATCATTCCATGCGTTGGAGGAGGACTAGATGACCTTCTGGTGCTGAAGAGTTGAAAGATCATGCTTTTTATTAAAGTAGTCATCGGGATCACATTGCAGCTGCTAGAAGTCGCAGGTATAAATTTCATACGAACTTGAATTGAGTCTTATTCGTCTAAAAAGCGACTTTTTCGTTCTAGTTTGCCCCTTGAAGGTTTACGGCCACTTCGCTCATAAAATATGGAGCCTTTTTGGGAAAGAGTTTTGATGAATATATCGAAGGGTATATATCATTGTATAGGATAAAGGTTCAAGTTTGTTTACGTACAGCTCGACTTCTAAAGCCGAATGTTCTTTGCAGTGTTCAGCAACAACTAAGCGTTTCTTCAATTAAGCATTGGTTTAAAGGTTCTGTGAAGCTTTCTTGAAAGCTCAATCCGAAAAAGGCTCCATCACTGATGAGCGGAGTGGCCTTTCACTTTCTAGGCAAGCTAGAATAGGAAATCAATATTGTATTATTAGCTCAATTTTCAATCTTCATAGTTAAGAGAAAAGGCAGAGGATTTGTCCCAGTGGGAATCTAGAGTAAGTTAAGCAAGATGGCAGATTCTTTTTAGCAACTCAATGGTCATAACCTTCAAGTATGCTTCAGTTATCTACTCTCCTGATAAACGTCCCCCGCTTGCCAATTTTTCAATTTTTCCAACCCTCCTAGACCTAATTAGGACCTCCGTTTGCTAATTTAAAGAAAATGGTGTTTTTTACAAAATCCTCAACTTATTTCCATTCTTTCTTAGTACTATTCACACCCATTTTTCAAGGCAAAATACCGTGCTTCTTTTTGCATATATTTTAGTTTTATAAGACCCTGTTTTTATTCTTTCTGTCGCTTTACAATCATTTTACTCTGTTCCTCAAACTCCGACTTCCCCCGTTTATTTTAGCCCCTATACTTCTTAAACTTCGGAATGTTTTCCGACTCCCCTGTTTATGAGGGTCCCACCCCATTTATTTAGCACTTGAGAGTGGGGCTTGATGCATCTGCGACCATTTGAAAAGCTAGATCAAATTCATTTACATTTACCCAAAGCTGTTATCTTTGTATTCCTTCGGCATACCTCTTCCTGGTCAGTACATAAACCATCGAGTTTATGAACATGGTTTTGAGGCCATTCCTTATTTTTCAGCTACAAAAAGCACCATATCACCTTCATTTTTATGGCCTCTCAGTTTTATCTATGACAAGAAAGTTCCAGTCGTGCCTCCCTTGGATGTTCACGGTGAAGTCATAACTGACCTCGTAGGCCTGCAGTTTGATGGAAAGACTGGCTGGTTAGATGCTGGAGAGCTGACTGGTAAGTAAGGCTTGTTTTTACAGATGCACTGTCAGAATCAGTAGCGTACAAGAGGTTTCTGGGTAGGAGATGTAGCAGAGGAAATCTACCGAAAGGCTATTACATCTCCCAGAATTATTGACCAGATGATTGAAACGCTATCATTTATCGACATGCAATAAACTTTACAACAGGCCAAATGATTGTCGATGGCTTCTGCAGAAAGTAGAGGGTGTGAAACTCCAAACCACTTACTTTGGCGTGCTCCTGGTTAGGACCGTAGACGACTTAGATGGATTAGGGGAGGAGATAATGCAGGAGCGGCGCCAGCCATCACAGACTGGGGGATTTTGGGTGCCGCGTCCTAAATTTACTCCGCAATCTGGCTGCCACACCCATCTCAAAATCTTGCTAAAGGCCTCTCACTCCCCCTAACATTTTCTCAACGAATTTAGACAGATTAGAGAATTGATCTTGGTGAGAGGTGGAGGCAAGTCCACCCCAGTCCCCCGTGGCACTACTACTAGGATCATGGATGCAGAAATACAGTATGAAGACTGGCCATTCAGACCACCTCTGTATACAATCTCAGCGAATAATTGGGGACATTGCTCTTGCTCCCATTACCTACAGGCCTGTACAATGTAGATAATATTTGGTAGTTATGGTTCGAAAAAGAGCTGTCAATTAGTATATAATTCGTACCTTAAATGATAAGTTATGACACGTTAAAATTGCCAATGCTATCTTCCTGTCCAGCAAATGAGACTCGGTTCAGTTTTAGTAGCAACAGGAGCTAGTTATCCGAGATTTACCCTATGTATAACAATCAACAGCAAAGGGCATCATGACAAAAATATATTGCTTTAAACATCACAGATCCTTAAGCACTAAAGACAGGAAACATATAGGACTTACACCCCAAAATAGTTTGCTAAAATTCTATGTGAAGATGCTTGTACTCGTATGGTCATTACCCCCCTTCCATCCAACTCAGTGGTCTTTTAGCTTGCATCCCATTGCCGCATCTGATTCAGAAGATTAGTCATAAATCACACATTACAAAACAGTTGCCTATTTTCAAGAGACCATAAAATGATTGCTTCTCCATTGTCTTGGTTGCTTGCATGTCTTTCCCTTGTTATTGCGTTGCGCGAGTTAGGTATTCCCAGATGGAGCTATACCAACCCATTTACGCATCATCGAAAAGATGTGGCTATTGGGTTGCAAGACGAAGCTCGTAGGCCAAGTGAAAGAGCGCAAATGAACTCCAAGACTTTCTATTGGGCAAGTCATTGATATATCTGTTCATTCAGATCTATTTACTGAAAAACAGTGCTAAGTATTTGAGTTTTCATGTGTTCTCTATACTTTCTTTGAAGATTTTGTGCTTCAAATGATTGGAAGATATGGACTGTACGTTAATTTTACGATGATATAAATAAAAGGCACGTAATTGCTCAGTCCACTTGATGACCAGTAAATAATGCAAGAATGGACCATGTGCCTTTAGAAAACGCAACCCTCCGCCCTTTACTGAATTTTAGACCCTCTCTCCAATAGGAAATATTTGCGACGCAACAACAGTTTGGGATAAAGGGAATGTTACAGAACGTCATCGTTTTGGGACAAAAACCTGATTGTTTTGGAACAAACGCTTGATTGTTTTGGAACAAAAGCTCATTGTTCGGAACAGTGTGCACATAAAGTACGTTGTTTTTTAAATAATTTTACTTTACCTGCAGGGAGTTGCATTGCACAACCACAGAAGTGTACAAACGGCCTCTCCGTGGTGATGAGAGCCAAGATCATGTCTCCAAGTGCTACGGATAACACAACTGTGCGATTTCTTTTTGATTCTGGCGGCTTTAATGGCGAAGGAGTGTCTTTATACACGAAAGGAGAAGACATAGTCAGCGAAGTTGCAGATAAATCTAAGTTCTGGAGGGTATGCTGGTCTTTCTTTACTTTACGTTTAAATTTTTAGGTAAGGTGTTTGTCAAAATAAGCACTCTGACTCTAAAACGTAGATATAGGCAAGCTTATGAAAGTACAGACAAAATACTTGCTTTAATACCTGATTTAAATGCTGTTTCAATAAAGATGTTATACTTATGCTCAGAAGAAAGAATCTTAATATCTGTACTGTGAAAAGTTTAGGCCTAATCTTTTCTGAAGATAAACGAGTAGTTTAAGTGTTGATGCACTTGTTTACTATACAGGAGATTATGAGAGAAAATTCTAAGCTTCGATTGCAAGTTTATGTTTTAAAGCACTGTGCTATACCTAAATTTCTATCTCAAGAATTATTCCAACAAAGAATATGAACGTTTAGAGATCTCTTATTTAGCGTGTTTATTTGTTCTTGCTTGAAAGGTGTATAGATCACTTTTGCCAGCAGACTGTTATTCTAGCATCCAGAATAAATAGATATAGAGTAATTTTTGGGAAATGCGCCACAAACTCTCTCCATGAAAGGTATCCTACTACTTGATTCATTTGCTAATACCAGTCGTACATGGGGATTTGGTTGGAGACTGGGGCATACACTGACCTCATTGCTAATAAACGAACAACACAACTGAAATTACATTACTTACCATGTAGATTTAGTCAAAAGTTGGCTAATAGTCTAATTTCCTTTATATTCAGGCCTCTTCGAAAATGCAATTAGAGAAGTGGTGTTTCATTCTGGTGACTTGGTCGTCACAAGAGGGCCTTATGCTATTTATAGATGGACCATTGAAAGCCCAGAGTGTTCAACCAACAAACTTTAAACTTAATCCAGTGGCTACAAGTAACCACGTGGTTATTGGGAAATGTAATGCTGAAATGGGAACTACATTTGGTCATTTTTCATCAGATCTCGTCGCAGTGTTTGATAGTGTAACACCAGATGGAAAAGTTTATCTTTCTTACTCTTTCTCAGGTTAGTTGAATTATGGCTTGTTGACCTTGAAGGCCAGCGGGTAATTTGCACCCTCCTCCCCGGTATCGTCCTCGCAGTGTTGTGCAGTAGATTGTTTGGGTTGTAATTTATTAATGTAAGTTCTTTCATGTATAGAAAAGAAATTATGGTTATTTGTCATTGTTTCTATGGGTTTTCGCAGAAAATGTGGCAAAAGTCCTGTTTCATCATCGGGGGAATACCGATTGGGGTGTATGGTCATCGTGGCCCCGATATCAATAAAACTTGAAGAAAATTGGTCATGTAGCAGAGCTTTCAGCTTGCATTCTGAAGCTCGGTAAAATTCCACCCCAGAGTTGCTTATCTATTATGGAACTTAGTTTTTTGTTCCAGGGACTGAAAAGGATGCAAATTGCAGTCAATTTTTGCAAAAGATGAGAGCTTTTTATAG
Source organism: Cassiopea xamachana (assembly GCA_900291935.2). Classification (NCBI taxonomy): domain Eukaryota; kingdom Metazoa; phylum Cnidaria; class Scyphozoa; order Rhizostomeae; family Cassiopeidae; genus Cassiopea; species Cassiopea xamachana. The sequence continues at coordinate 2,731,913 of OLMO02000302.1, read as the reverse complement.
CCAAATATGGTCAATGAAATTTAGCCTCTTTGGTTAACTGATCGCAGATAGCCCATATTTGATCACATCCATACACCCTCTATCTTGATTTCTTTCAGCACCGAGTGCCAGGGGAAATATTCGATACGTCAACGCCAAGTTTATCAATACAGCTGATTTCGATTTGATAATTTTCCCCGATCGAGGTGAACACCAAAAGGGAGGATACCAGCTTGAGGCTCATTCCTCCACACTTCTCGAATATGTATTGCGTGAGGGCCCTTTTCCACTTGGCATGAACTTCAGAATTCAAAACAAGAAAAATGGCGAACAATTGATCTTCAATGGAAAATATGACTTCCATGTGATCTCATCTGATGATAAACAAGTAGTGAAAGAATACAGGATTCTTCCAGGTATGAAAACCCACATCTTTAGCTAGAGTATACGAGTTTTTATATAAGAAAAAAGTTTCTAAGAAAATGAGGCTTAAATGGCCAGAATCTTAAGAAAATCTTATTGCTCAATGTCCAAGTTTTAGTGTTTTAGTTGTCCAAATGTCAATATTAAGCCATTATTACAATCAAAATGTTAAAAGATAGAATTCAAATTCGAGCATACAAAACAAACAAAGAAAGGGTAACCCATGTTATCCAGTTTATTTCAGTAAAAGTTAAGAAAGTTCAAGAAAACCTCAGGCTTAATTTCGCGAATAGATAAGAAAATTGAAGCTCAAGCAAAGTGATGTTTTTCTTATAAAAAAACGCGTAAGCCAATTTACTCAAATACATGGGAGAAGAACGTTCTTCACAGACCAACTTGTAAAGTGGACAGATTGCGACAACACGATAGAACTTTTTAGAAAAGCATATAAAAAGATAAATTATTGTTGCCCACGTCTTTTGACACGGCACTCGAAGAAGAAGACTTGTCTCCCAAAACTTATAGGCTAACGTTGATTAGAATGAATACATAAATTTACTAAACTTTGTAAACCAATCTGCTTAAACATTTTCTTCACTTTAAATTGTGGCCTAAACCAGCAGAATAAACCACCCCTTAGCTTAAAAGTTAGTCCTAAGCTACAAAGGAATAATGCACAGCGCATCAGGCAACCTAGATAAATTGCAATGGTGAGATACTGCGGATTGTTAGCACAGGCAAAATGGAATATGTAACATAGTTTAAAAAGAAATGAAGTGTTAAAATATTTGACTTTTAGATTCACGAATAACGACTTTAACAAACACAGCAGCCGTTAGCATAGATTACAAAATTCGCCCAGCCGTTGTTAGCATTGAACAGCAACTACCAAGTGAGGTTCAAGGAGCAAACGAACCCACCAAGGCGTCGCAAAACGAGTCAAATGTAATGATTGATAACCCTGAGATGCCGTTTGATACAGATGAAGGCCTAAATAATACACAGCAATCGCAAGCAGAGAAAATAGGGAACCAGGAGCAGGTACAGCAGATTGAGAAAAAACCAGAGCAGATGCCTGATACTGGAAATGGAAGTACGCAGATACATGCACCTGTCAATGGAACGAATAATACTGAAAATGCCCCTCATCCTCAGGTAACTACAACCGTCGTACCAACATTGCCCCCACCCACTAAGTACTCTACGAAAAAACCGAACACGACTCAATCTGCAAATTCTAACTTGAATGCAACAGTGAAACCAAAGCAGAAGGAAGAATCCGCAATTACAAGTCCGGAGCTACCAGAGGATGGAGAAAAGGTTACTGAGCAGGAGCTTGCGGAAAACATCACAAAGGAAAATGCAACTGATGACAGTGGGCTTTTGGGAGCGTTTGAAGAGCAGGGGAATGAGGTTCAAGGAAGCAAGGTGGGCAGTTTTGGAACAAACAGAACAAATGATACAAATGTGAAGAATGAGACAAAACAGGAGGAAAGAGTACTAGAACAGAAAGGGAACGAGGCCCAGGGGAGCGAGGTTCTAGGGAGCACGGTAGGCAGTTCTGGAGCGAATAAAGTAAATGACACGAAGGTAAAGAATGGGACAAAGGAAAAGCAGGAAAAATTACCGGAACAGAACATTGCAACGAACATTAGGCCAACTGAAGGGAAGAATCCGACAATTGCGCACATTGACACGCCAAATCCATGGTTGAACACTGCGAAGGAGGTTCAAGGTCAGCAGCCAATAAATTGGCAGAATGGGCAGGGACTGTACAATGCAATAAATGAAATAAAGAATGAAGATAGGAAAAATAAATACGAAAGCGGAATTGCACCTGTTAATTATAATGTCGGGAAGGTTATTGGTACAAAGGAGAAGCCAGTGTGGCAATTTCTAAATGGTGAGCCAGAAATTAATCAGCTGCTAGGACAGAACAAGTTCAGACATGCTGAACAAAACTCAGTGGGTACTTCTCCGTTTAAATTTGCCAACCCGAAAACACAAAAGGAAATAGAATTATATTATACTCAAAGCAAAGACAATGACGTCAAACAAAAAAAACTACCAGCGAGAACATAATTTATATACGTCAAAGGATTGTAAAATACGAAGCTTGTAGCAGGCTGGAGCCTGCTGCTCAAGGTCTGTCTTTCCGGCCTAAAGCTACTTTTCAAGTAGAAATGATTTGATGGCCCTGTAAAGACTTTTTTAATCGCAGATCACGAATACAGTCTGGGGTGCTAGACATGACCAGTGTAGAAGCATTTGGATGTAAAATTCTTGTTGAAGATTTTATAAACCTGGCAGACTGAACCTCTGAATAGAGTTACTGAACTCTAAATATCTTTGTTGCAAGTATTCAAGAGGACAAGAAGCATATCTATGTTTAACGTGATATCGTATCAATATGCAGTGAAAGCCTCAGGGCAATGGATAGAAGCCTGACTTTATTGTTGAGCTGACTATTCGGTTCAAGTAATTGACTCCCTGCCACCAACGGGAAAATCGAATTCCCGCCTCTTTTCTGGAATTAGGCTTGCAACAAACACAGAAGCATCCTCGGTTGATTTTCTTCCTCAAACAAACCTGCAAAGACTGGAACAAAGTGTTAATCAAGCGGAGAAACCAAAGTCTTGCTCCAATTTCCAGCTGAAATTTCACAGCAAAGATCTTCCAACAAGCAGAACAAGGCATTTATATTCGAGAGTAATTTGAGTAGCATTACCACTCAGCATCGATCGTTTATCATAATTTAGCCAATTAAAACTTTTCTTACTAGAAATCTCAGCTAAAAAGCATGCAATCTAAATTACAGAAATAAATCATGAACTTGCTAATTATCAAAAAAATAGTAACAACTGATTAGGTAATCCCCTTTGTTGATTACTACATTAAAACTTACATAGACTATATCATTACTGTTGCTAGTAATTTTGTAAATATGAGTGAAAGATAGTGAAAATAAGGATAGATCCTGCCGTTTTTTTCATAATTAACATTAAATTTTTGCTTTGATAGAAAATCAGAGGAGTTCAAAAACACATATGTTAGTAAGATCTTAATGAAGCTAAAACTTGATGATAAAATTTAAAGGACCTGTATACATTAGCCAAGATATCCGGCCTAGCTGAGACATTCCGCCTAGCCAAGATATCCGGCCTAGCTGAGATATTCCGCCTAGCCGGGTATCTCGCCAAACGAGACATGCTTCTGTTTGCATATACATAAGAAGTACTGCCTCAAATTGCTCACGAGCAATGTGCTCGTGTACAAATTGCTCCTAATCGTCCATTTTGCGATGTAGATGGTGGTCTTGAGTTATACACATGCGCAGTAATGTCAATTACAGCCCGGCAAGGCGGGATATCCCGCCTGTTTCTTTATACATCTAGGAAAGTGTCCCGGCCAGGCGGGAGCATGTAATCTTGAAAACAAGATTACGAGAACGATGAAAGGTTTTCTGTAAATTGATGTAGGTGTAGCCTCCGATTTCTGCACGTGCTTATTAGACAGGCAGACGTCAAGGTGCTATCATTATTGAGCAAAAACAAGCATGACAGGTTGCTGGAAGAATTTGTTGTTAAACATTACAGATTGTATCACTTTTAATAAGCGGTAGATACTACTAGTCTACACAATGGCCTAGACATTGTCAACGAAGTAAACATTTGTTGAACGAGTAAAAAACGCTCTCAGGAATGAGAAATCTAAGAGCACCCTATCTAGCTACAGCTTCAACTCTTGTCTTAAGTTCTGCAAGAATACGCTTCATTCTTGAAGGGTCATTAAAGAAATTAGTGAACAGAGTTCTTTCCAGAGCCTTCAAAGAATCCGACGCAAGGATCTATAAGGAAAACAAGAATCACGTAAGATAATAATCTTGCACAAATCATGAATTGAGAGTAGGGTGTTCTGTCTTAATTGAGAAAATAAAGTACTTTTGCTGCGGCTAGAGGCGGCAGCTGAGAAATAATTACATAATTTAGCTTAGTGATAAAGGGACCGTTCATAATTTACAGAGTGGGTATAAAAAGTTTTCTGATAAATTAAGGCTGTGCCCATACATTGTAATACAAACTCTGGGTTTGGGTAAGATGATTTCGTCAACAAGAAATCATTTCTCTTATCGGAACCAACTCCTATGTAAATAATGGATGGAGTCTAAGGCGGAAAGAGACTTGCCATATAATTTGCTGACCTGTGATTTGGGACGAGAGCTTTGCAACAGGCTAGAGTCGTAGGAGCATGCAATTGAAGCTTAATATTGCTTCAAAAGCATCGAAGCATCTCTAGAAATGCTATAAAATTTAATTACCGGTAGGATGGTTTACAGATCTCAAAAATAAGGGACCGCTCATTATTTATGCCCCAGGTTGGGGCCGAAGAGAAATCGGTTGGGTGAATGATCTTTAGAACACCCTTAAGGTTGGGTGTCTTCGACAAGGTTGAGCCTAGAGTTTTCTAAAAGTAATTTCTTTCATTCTGGAGTAATGACTTTGAATGAGATCCCATTGGAAATTAGAGCAAGTCTGATAATTGCTATGTCCAAGAGGAAACTGAAGTAGTTCCTACAAAGTTAGCATCTTTCTCGAAGCACAATCCTTAGGAAGATCAGAAAATCCATGCTCTTCTATTTTCTTTTTATGTATTTTTAGGTGCAAACGTGTTAAAGATTTCGCTTCCTTCATTATTACTTAGGGTCTTTTCACAAGCAGCGGGCTAGCCCGGTGAACCGGGCTAGGTCATCCGGCTCACGTGTTTAATAGCCCACCGCCACATGGGAATTTCGATTGGAATGTCTGTGTATACATAGAAGCCATCGTTTAAAAACCCGTGGTCTATTGCGCATGCGCATTGATTACAATTTTACCCCGGTTGACCGGGCTAGCTCACCTGCAGAGTTTCACCTGGGAAATTTACGTCTTGGCTAGCCGAGATCTCGTCAGTTTCAGGTGAGGTCTCGGTCAAGCGGGCTAGCCCGCTTCGCATGTGAAGACAAGTAGCTTTTTCAGTAGTAATCTCTAGGCAGCTGAGATCTCGCCTAGGCGGGCTAGCCCGCTGCTTGTGAAAAGGCCCTTAGTAGCTGATAGAGTGAATCGTGTGTAAATATGATATGATGATGATTATTATTATTATTATGATGATTATTATTATGATGATGATGATGATTATTATTATTATGATGATGATAATGATGATCATGATTATTATGATGATGATGATGATGATAGTGATGATGATGATGATGGTGACAATGATGATGACGATAGTGATCATGATGATTATGATGATAATGGTGATGATAATGGTGATGATGATGATGATGGTGGTGGTGGTCGTGATGATGATGATGATGATTGATGATGATGATGATTGATGATGATGATGATGATGATGATGATGATAATGATGATAATGATGATGATGATGATAATGATGATTGATGATGATAATTATGGTGATGATGATTGTAATTCTAATGATGGTGATGATGATGATGATGGTGATGGGTATATCATGTTTGGTTTTTCAAAGGTTGGGCAGCTTATTCTAAATATCCTTTGACTGGGTGGGAAAATATTATTTTTATAGTATACATGGTTGGGTAACAAAAACATTTTCCCAAATAATATTTTTCTTCAGTCCCAACCTGAGGTATAAATAAGGAACGGTTCCTAAGTGACAATACCAATATATAGTTCAAGGAAGCAAACCTTCTTTTTCTTATCGATCTCTGATATCACGCTTTTCACTGACTTCTCAATCGTCACGATGACATCTTCGATCTTTGCGATGCTATCCGATAAGTTTTGCTAGAAATTCAATTTATATTATAATAATTCAACCAAATATTAACCCCTTAACTCTATATAAACTACCATCGAATATATTTGATGCTCTTCACTCATGATAAGAAAAAATATTTACAATTTCACCTTAAAACAAATTTGAAGCGATGCAGTTACTCTTGAGTGCCTAATTGATGTCCCCCCGGCTTAATAAATTTTGAAATATTTCCAATCCCCCCGCTCTTATTAGGACACGCCACTTATTAGTTTTTGCAAAAAATTTTTCAAAACGTGCTCCAATTAGATGTTTGCAACAAACCTTCTTCTCTGTTAGCAATATTTTTGTGCTGTTTACATTCGTACGACCATAGAAACCAGATTTACTTCATAGCAGTATTATCTTAGACTTCAAAGCATTTTTTCAATCCCCCTTCCCCGCTTATTAATTTCTTCTCACGTTTTCAACCCCCCCGGCAGTTAGGCTCTTTTTTTTCTCAATTTTACCTCCGTTCCCCCAATTCCCCTTGGACTTGGAGGGTGTCTCTAAGAGGACTTTAGTTCTGGCACGAGCATTTAAGACCGGATGCCCTTCCTGGCGTCATCAATGGCCTGCGATGGGCCTTGAACCCAGGGTCACGTTGGTCTGAGTCTAGTGCGTTTCCGCTAGGCCACGGCTGCTCGGCAGTTAGGCTCTTAAGAGTATGACAATACGATCCAAATAAACGATTTCTGCATATCTAGAAACTAAAGTGTATTTGAATAAGGGATCCTGTAGAACTAATAAGACATTAGGCATTAATGTCATCATTTCATTTACATTTAATCCAAAAGTACTTTAGCTGTATGAAAATATTAATTTAAAAAATGATGTAGAAAATTTTCTACCTCGTGAGATTGGTCAGATATCTCAGTGTCTGTTCCAAGAGATAAAGATTTGCAATTATCCAACTGTTCCTTCCTGAAAAACAACAATAGCAATAAAACGTAACACTTTTCTGCCCTGCCAGAATATTTAAGGACAAAAGCATAATTATCAATACGCAAAAGGTTTAACTCGAGAATTAATTATTTTGATTCGCTCACAAGCACATGGGCAATAGGTTAAAAATTGCTAGTTAAGTAAACAAACTCACACTTTATCCAAAACACTGAGAACTTCAGTTGAAGAATCAGTCTTAATGGCTCCCTTCATCGACTCTCCCAAAAACAATTGAAAATTGCTTTGGAGCATTTCAAAAGTAACAAAAGGCCGTTTTTCCTTATCGCGACCTTTGGGCTCTAAAAGAAATGTAATTCATAAGTTAAAGAACTTTCGAATAGTTACGAAGATATGCTACATAGGTTTGTCAAGGAACTGGGTCTGTATTCCTTGTGAAAGCTTGACTAACCCATCGAAGGCTCCGTTTACACTGCTAAGGATCACGTGCTGATCCGTATCACAAGTAGTACGGACTGGCCTTCCATCTACACTGCTTATAGTTATCCGTAGCAAAACCGATACGGTTCGCCGTATCATTCTGTTCTTTTTAACAAAGGGATCAAAAGTAATCCGGGATTGCCTACAAATGGAAGTAAAGTGCATACACTTGGAACTTTTGGACTCCATTTACACTGCTACGGATGACTTTTTGATCCACATGTGGATTGTGATGGAAGGCAATTGTGATGGAAAAAAACAGGATGCTTATGTGAGGCATGTAATGGTTGTTCATTCTATTTTCTTGTCAGTTTGATCAAAAATTTATGGGTAAAAACAGTTCATTATATGAAAATAAGCCTGCATATGTTTCTTAAATGTTTCTTAATTTTTGCCTGATTTCAACCTCAAGTTCCTTACAAACATGTTTCTTATAAAAACACGTGAAGTCGATAAACAGAAAGAAAGCTAGCTTTGCTCAAGCAAGCGTTCCACAAGCAATCACAAAACTACAACTAGCAAATATAAACATATCTGTCATCACGCATCCATTAAGGTAGCCTCTTACCGAGAACTTTGAATAGATTCTGTAAGAAATGGTCTCTTGAGTCAATAGTTTCGCGTGGTTTTCTCTCCTGCAAAAGTTTCTTCATAGCAATCTTTTTTCAGTTAAGGCAACAACACAAAAAGTGCTCGAAAAGTAGCCTTGGAATTGTCATCATTTATTGCTGCACTTACAGCTGATGATAAATCGATTAGGAGCCGTAGATCTGCTTCAGTTAGGCAGCATGTCAATCAGAACACAGCATTTAAGTATGGATGAATATGTTAAACAACGTCTATAGCAGGTCATCGATTGCCATTGTTGCTGTTGTTGTTCTATATTATTGCATAGAGAAGGAGTGGGCAAACTACGATCCGCCAAGTAACTTTTTGCGGCCCGCCAATAACTTTTCAGAATTGGCGCGAGTTAATGTAGGAATTTCGATTCTTGGATTTGCTTTCTCACTGCAAAGATAGTGCGTAGTTGACGATCTTGTTATGGAAAGTATTGTCTGTCTTTTTCTTGGTATACTAGCGTGAGGTTGTTTTGTTTGTAATGTTAGCTTCCATTCAAAAAGGAAAGCCTGACCTAGTCTTTTCCTGTTCGTTCTAAATCTTTAAAATACGATGAAATCAGGTTGAAGGATCAGCCTCTCCTTCTCAGCATGAATATCAATGATGAAACAAATACATGCTATACTGCAAATGGGCATTTTCCGACGTTCTAGAGGGCGTTGCCTCGAAAAAATTTGTCTGGATGCAAGCCCCCAGGCCCCCATTTTTCGGCACAATGGCTATGATTTTCCACATGAGATTTAATCCATACCCAAAGATCTGCGACATGTAGGGGGCTTCCAACTTTGACTTGGACTTCTACATCTATATTGATCATTCAGTTGTCCAAGGGCCTGCATTTGCAAGAAAAACCCGGAATAGATCAGGGATTTTTCATAGGTAGAGCCCGGTGTTCACCCTATGTGCGGCCCTTTATAAATCTTGGGATCTGTGAATGTGGCCCTTGCTCTGAAAAGTTTTCCCACCCTGGCCTATAGTATTTACTTTACAATTAAGACGACTCAATATATATAAAGATAAGTAAAATATAACTTACGAAGTGGATACAGTAGAAACCCGTGTAAAAGAACCTCTTTTTATCAGAACCTTGCGCCTGAAACTTCATTGCTTGAGCCCCCTAAATAAGAACCCCAGAGAGGCAGAACTGTGGATGGTTCTTATATAATGAATTTCATGGTGTTGATTTAAAAATTCATGAGCAGAAATTTACATAGGCTGTCTGCGCTTTTCAAGTTGCACAACATACGATAAGACTGTTAAACAAAAAGTTTGACTTCAAAGTGTTCTCAAGAATAGTCAAGAATTCTTATGCTGGAAACAGTGTCAATGCAAGCAAAGCATGTGCTGTATATAAGAACCTTGTTAAGCAACTTACGGACTGAAATTTAGTATGCCAATCCATTTATTAAGAACCTATCCAGGCTGCTCAGGAAAAACCTAGGTTCTTTTATGCACGATTCTACTGTAGAAAGAAGTTCTCTCCAAGAAATGAGGCCAAAAAAGCGATTTTCATGGACAATGGGAATTTATAGATTGACAACAGTCTGAAATGTTTCGTGTCATAAACGGCCTTACAGTTGATATTACAAGAACTAGAAAAAGATACAATTCTCTTCTGCAAGGCAGAATCACAATTGGATAAAATGCTTTTCGCTGAAGACAAAAGATGATAAGTGTCTCTGTGAGATTTAGCCTCCATTTCATATAGAATTGAGAGGAATTCATAACGAGAATTCTGCTCCAAGAGCTGCTCTATCACCTGAAAAGAGAAAAACCAAATAGATTATATACATACATTACATATATATATATATATATATATATATTTATTATATATCATTATATTATATATTTATATATATTTATATGTTATATATATATATATACATATATATTTATATATAAATAAATCAGAGCCGCATTCGCGCAGCTTATAAAATAGATATATATAGAATGATTCGAAAATAAACTCTGTCTTATGTGTATACGTTTCGAAATATATCTTCTTGAGTACTAACCTTACAATGATACTGAAGAAGATATAAATTTAGAAACGTATATACATAAGATAGAGTTTATTTTTGAATCATTCTATATATATATATATATATATATATATATATATATATATATATATATATATATATATATATATATATATATATATCTAGATAGATAGATAGATAGATAGATAGATAGATAGATAGATAACATATAAACTGCTCGAAACTGAAATACACAAAACACTTGTTTGCATTGGTTCTAATAAGATTAAGGAGAGAACATATAAACATATGTATGTACAAAAGTGGAAGCCTACTTCTTCCTGCTTGGAGATAAAGTAATCTTGTCTCGCAATTTTCAAATCGAAGTTGCCACTTAGGATTTTAGCAGTTTGCAATTCACTCATCTCATTGATTAA
>OLMO02000302.1:2690560-2708334 GCA_900291935.2 Cassiopea xamachana | reverse complement strand
TTTCATCTACTTGTTGACATTTTGTGCTTCTGATATGTATAAAACTTTGTCTTTCAGTCATAAATTGAATATGTTCTTAGTGAGAATATCCCCAAATGCTGTGTATTTCATAGAAAACTTAATTTCCACTTTCATTACACATCTCTTTTTTATAAGAAAGCCATAATTTTGCCTGAGCCTAAATGTTCTTAACTTTTCCCGAAACTGAGCCTGAGATTTTCTTAAATTTTTCTTAACTTTTACTCAAATAACCTTGCTAAAATGGCTTACACTTTTGTTATTAATATTGCATACTTGAATTTGGATTCCATTTTTAACATTTTGAAGGCAATAATGACAAAATATCAATCTTTGGTGAATAAAAACACTAAATTTTGGAAATTGAGCCTCATGATTTTCTTCAGACTTTCTTAAGATTTTAAGCATTTGAGCCTCATTTTCTTATAAACTATTTTTCTTATAAAAAATGTGTACTTCTTTTGCATGCATACTCTTTGGCATCAAATAGAAGTCAAAAGTCAAAGTCCTTTCCTGCACCAATGGCACATAGGGCGGCGCCTATCTCCGTTTCTATAGCCCTAGGCCACGTGTCTGCTAATGCGGTGAGGGCTACAGTGGGAGGCTGGTCCACTGGTAGCTCCACGTGTTTAACTTCCCCACTCCTTTCTCATTTATTGAGCGCCAGACGAGAAGGCAGTGAGTGCCATTTTTAAGGTCTTTGGTATGACTTGGCCGGGGCTCCAACCCATGACCTTCCGATTGTGAGGCAGACGCTCTACCACTGGGCCATCACACTGGTATCAAATAGAAGGGGGTATAATAAGGAGGGGGTTAGTATTTTGGTTAAAATGCATAATTTGGGAGTTGTTAATATTTGGAGGGTCAATGCTCAATAGACAGTATGGGGACCCAAATGTTTCAAAATTATTGCAATTAGTTGCAACCATTGCATAAGTATAAGTTAAATAGTTTGTTTTGATTTCCTTAGTTATTAATATTGATTTGCATTTACAAAGTGAATGTGTTTTTACTTACTTATCCTTTCTAAAACTTTGAAACATTCTAGATTAGTAAAATGGGGGTGTGATTTTTCAAAATTGCCTAGTTGGGGGTGTTTACTAAATGAGAATGGGTGCTGAAATTTTCAAAAATCTGGAATTGGGGCCCCCCTACTATTTGGTGCCAAAGTGTACCTTACATGGCCTTATGCATATGCATCCATATCTTTAATAACTATCCAAACAGAAAGCACTAATGGAACTAAATCCAGATGCTTTACATAACAAGATAAATGATCTCACCAAAGGTTGTTTTTATACTTCAATTTCTCCTTGAGTCTTTTGGTCTGTATCTTTTTCTTTTCACTCAAAGCTTTGATTTCCAACCTGAAGATTGATATTTACAAACAATAAAGATGATATACTATCATGTGTGCACAGAGTGATGTCAAAGGACTTCATAACAAAGGTATCATTTACTTCTATCATGTTACACTCAAAAAATTACCTAAACACAAACATTCATTTAAACTAGATATGACTCATTTCAACCCTTTGATGAGATATTCAGCTGAGCCAATTATAAGCAGATTTTGCACATTGTGGTATTACAACATCTTGTGAATATTAGCGATTTGGTTTTATGTTATTCTGAATAAATGGGAATATGCAAAAACTGCTGATTATCTGGTCAGATTATAGCTGAATAACTAGCGTGTAACAGGGCCTAAACAATATAAAAAAGTGCAGGAAAAGAAAGCAAAAATATAAATCAATGTCAGGGGTATTGTGGCTAAGCAATACGCTGGGATAAATTTGAATCTCTAAAATATATGCAGAGCTATAGAAGCATTTATATGGCGAATTGGTATTCACCTAACCTTCTGGGCTCTTCCATCGCATTTATTGGCTTTTGTTGCGAGCCTAGAATTAAAATCCAGTCAAAGAATAAGCATTTAGTCTTCTGGAAGAGGAAGCCTTTACGGCAGGGGCTTTATACAAGCCACAATGCAAAGTTACGAGAAAATTGGATCTTTGATGGTTGGCCTACGCTCTACATTGCAGCATCAGTAATGAGGTAATAAGTTATGAGTTCATAAACTGCAAATTCAAGTCAAAAATGAGCTATTGTAGTTATGTAAAATTGAATTCTAGCCTCACATACGTTATATTTCTGCTAACAGCACTGATCAGTAGTAAACATAGAAAACGCAAAGAAGTAGCTTAAGACTTCTCTTTTTCCCGCCAATAATGTTTGGTTTGGACCTCCCTTTCGAGAGTCAGTTCTCAAACGAGGTCTGTAGTGAAAGATTTGTACTGACAAACTACACATTTGGTCTATGCTCAGGGCATGCTCAGTAGCTTTAAGCAGGACCACCAAAAGGGGGGATGCAGGGGCGCAAATTGTTCCTGGGTCTCATAACACCCAATGCTACAAGATCTGGGGGTGTTATAAAGCAAACCAATCGTAATTTCCACAATTAATTGCTAAATCCCGAAAATTTTCTGCTGACTTGGTTCGCAGGGGGGCCTCGTCTTTCTATGTTGCCCAGGGAACTTTCCGGGCGACCCTGGTTTTAAGATATCATTTTCACTTGAGTTTTGCATTCTATTTTATGTCAGGCAAGCCACACTTTTTCTGCTTTCTGCCTTCTTTCTCTTTCAAGAAGTATATAATAGCGTTTTGCAACTATTCAAGAACAAATAAAGTCATAGTGTTTTCCAGGTGCAAGAATTGCACGGCTCAACAAAATTTAGGGTATTTTTATAGCCAATTTATTTTCCATAATTACATTTTCAATGGTACAACGTATGATCATCCATTTAAGGTTATTGAAGCATTGATATTGTTTAAAACTGACTAGGATGTTTAATAGCTGGATTCATTTTTCATAACGCATTGTTTTGCTAATCGAAAACTATTCAGAAAGCACGCTCTGTTATACTTTTTTGCTCTCAGACACCACGAAGAACAAGTTTATTAGTAGATGTTTAACATTGTTTTATATTGCGAGCAGGTTTTCCAAGCTGTGATGATCAATCGATTTGTGATATTACAGTATTTGCACATTTATTTGACAGATGATGAAATCCGTTGTAATTTCTTCCTTTTCTATTAATATTCGACTTCTATCACTTAGGCCAACGTTTCTCAATTAGTGGGGGGGCGACCCTCAAGGGGGCGCGATGCAATGCTAGAGGGGATGTGTATGACGTGGGGAACAGGTATGCATATACAATTTGATAGATAAGTGTTGTATAGCATGGCTCCTCCACATCGACGGAATACGTCATCGGCAGAACTGAATAAGGAACATTGCACTACGATTATGCAAAGAGAACTAAAACAATGTCTATTAGGAAATTTATGAACTTTAAATTATTATTGGATATTTTCTGTATTGCATCATCTTTTGTGTTGAGTATTATAAAGTAATTTAGCTTTATTGTAACATTAGTTGCTGTTGAAGAAGTAGTTGAAGTAAATGAAAGTCACCCGGACAATAGGTGCTGCGTTAAAGAGAAAAAGTCAAAAGTTTTTAGACAGCCTTTTTATAGATTCTTGATATCAGTACGAGAGAACTCACGCTCACTTCTATGTTACAATTTAGGGATAGGAATTAAGTAGAGCCAAGGCCCAAGCATCTCCCTAAATATAACATAAGTTTCTCTTTCCATTGGGGAGAACCTTGCAAAAAATAATTGAGAAGCACTGACTTTGACCAACTCGTGTGGCCAACACCCTTTTTAGCACCAAGAATACTAGAAAAGACCATAGACACGGATTAAATATTGGTGGCAAGATGTCATTAACTTCATTTTTTATCTATATAAATTTATAAGGAAAATTTGAAATCCCTTCTACACCTATCTGATTTATACATTATGAAGTTTCTCTCAGCTAATGAGTTGCATAATTTATCATAAAATCATAAGATGTGCTGATGATGCCGATGATGCTAAAATACTCCTTTCGTCAAATTGTGCAATCTTTTGGGAACTTTTGCTACTTTCAGGCACAAAGTGCAGCCTGCCTCAGATCATTTCATATTTCAAATGCAGGGCCGTGACCACAATTTTCATTTTGGGGGGCCTAGAAGTCACTATCGGAGGAGGCCCCACCATGGTTGAGGCGGAGGAGCTGAAAAATTTATTTTAACAAGAAATTATTGGGGGGCTCCAGCCCCCCTTGACCCCTCTGTGGTTACGGCACTGAAATGATCTAAGTCAGGATATACTTAGTCCTGATAAGTTGTAAAAGCTCCCAAAAGATGCACAATTTGCTGTTAAAAGGCAAAGCTTCAAAATGTAGCTTTGTCCTCCCTGAGAATATTTGATGTGCGAGCACTATTTCCCTTTTTCTCCTTTTCTGGATTTTAATCTCTCTAAGAGTTCAAACTTTATGGATCGGCGTACAAAGCCTTCAAACTTAAATTAAAAAAGGTTTTAAGATCACTTTTCCTTCTCTGCATCAGTGGCATAGTCAGAGTCGCATCTTTGAGGGAGGCAAAACATAGTGTGGCCAGATGGGAAGGGTTTGAAAATGGTTTGAAACCTGGGAGTAACTAGGATAGGTGGCATAGCCTCCTGTCATAGTCAACGTTGAAGTACTATCCAATAGGAAGAAGGAAAGCAAGAAAGATCAAGGGGCGTAGCTCTCTGGAAAATTGTTTTGTTGACCACAACCCTTAAATATTAGGGGAATGCCCTTTTTGATATCTCCCTGACTACGTCACTACTCTGCATAGAGAGCAATCAAAACGGGAGAAATTAGTCGCATCATTTATCGTATTGTTGCAATCTATATTTATTGGGGTTGGGTTACAGAATAGAGAAAAGGCAGATGGGAAACTCTGCTGTTTTGAAGGGTGCTCTTGATGCTGACGCATGCGCAAAATGAAATCTAGGTTACCTGGTTAAAATTTCTTGAGAATTAACCATTTGTTTTGAGATCTTTTAAATATTGTCGTAAAACACACCAGTATATCGCAGGAAAAGCGTTCGAAATAAAAATAATCAACTTACTGCTCAGTAATAAATAGTAGCAATAACAGAAAGTCGAATCCAGGACTCAATTTTTTATAGTTTCTGTCCAATTCCTACTAGTAACATTTCACTACCCACACCAACAGTACGCTTCCGAGATTACTCACAAGGTACTGCACAGACAAAATATAATTGTAATTTGATATCTACTGGCTTTCTGCAGATCACATCCGTTTGCCTAGTTGTTGTTATGTCAAATTAGAAAGGCGGTGGTGGAAATGGGCCAACGAAGGTAAACTGGTATCAAGATTCGTTTCATTTCATTTCATTTTCATTTCATATGATTCTCAACTTAAACTTTAACAATATTAAAGACTAAATTTAAATAAAAGGTAATCAATAATACAAAGATACTGGATTAATACATATGAGTGAAAATAAAAGTAAAAGTTGAAGAGGACACATGAAAAGAACTCAGAAAGAGCTTTCGAGCCATGTGCCCTCATTTACTATAATAAGATAACTTTGGATATACATGAATATATGATGTTATTAATGTTAACCAAATGTGTTTTGTTTTTTATTTTTTTTGTTTTTTATTAAGCATAATAAAAGTTTATAATAAGACGGCAGGGAGAAAGGGGAAATGGAAATAAGAGTAGAAAAGAGCAGGAAAGGAAAGGAATCTTTTTCGATGAGATAAATCAATCTATCAATAACGTTCTAATAATATTTGTTTGTAATGCTTAGCAAATAATTTTTTGGTTGGAGAGTTTCTCGTTTGAAAGGGGATATTGTTCCATATTTTAACACCTGAAGTAGTTATATAGCTATGTTTGTATTTGGTTCTAGTTTTAGAGAAAGAAAATTTGCCAGAAGTTGCTTGCCGTGTTTGTATTTTATGTCTGTCTTTGGATAATTGAAAATAGTTGTTGAAGAAATCGTCACAGTGTCCTTTAGAAATGTCAAACATGAATTTGGCACATTCAAGTTTATATGTGTCGTCTAAATTCAAGGAGTTAAGTTTCTTAAAAAGCGGCCTAGAATGTGCTATTTGTTTTTCAAAGAATATGATTCTTGCAGCTCTCTTAAGGCTTTTATTTAAAGGGTCGAGTGTTGTAGCACAGGCACCACCCCAGTTTATTGTGCAATAATTGATAAATGGAGATATAAATGCATTATAAATATTACGTAGAGTGTCCTGCGGGGTAAAATGTCTAAGCTTTGCTAAAATACCTGTATTTTTTGACACTTTAGTATTTATATATTGAATGTGCTCCTTCCAAGTAAGGTTTTTATCAATTAATACACCTAAATATTTAACACATTCAGATTCATGCAGGACTTCATCATTTATTTTTAACTTAACATTTTTAGATAGTTTACGTTGTCTTGGTTTAATAATCATGAAATTTGATTTGTTTGTATTTAAAGTTAGCTTATTTGTAATAAGCCAGTTCGAGATTTTTAACAATTCGCAGTTAACAATTTCTTCTAAATGATCAATGTTATTGTTTGAATAGAACAGACTTGTGTCATCAGCAAATAAATGAAATTTTATAATAGTTGAAGCGTTAGGCAAGTCGTTTATATATAACAAAAAAAGAAGGGGTCCTAGGGGTACACTTCCTTGGGGTACGCCATGTTTTATATTTTTGTTTTCTGATAGTTCACCACCAACAAATCAAAGTTTTGCTGATTGTTTCCTTGAAATTGCCCTTTTCTGTAAAGAAAATAGCGACGGTAATTTAGAAGTGTACCACTCAGGATCATTCACACTATACCGGATTCATATGGGATTACTTCCTATATCAGATAGGCCTTCAATCCACACTATACCGGATGAATCCGATATGCTCCGTATCGCTTTTGCGGAGTGAAATCACTCCGCTGTGGAAGTGGTATGTATCGGATTGCTTTCGATCACTTTTGACCTAGTGTGAATGCATGAATCCAATACATCGTCGCTCCGGAAGCTCTCTTTGAGCTACAGTCAGCTTTGTTTTCGAGCGTCAATCAATTTCCAAGCAGTGGCAGTTGCCATGAAAAGGTCTCCAAACAAAATGCTTAGTGATCTTTGAAGCAGAGCAGAGTAGTTAGAACAATGTAAAATTTTGATATCGGATTCGGTCAAGAAAGTGGTACGAGATGAATCCGATATAGTGTGAATGGGGCCTCAGTGAACTGTTACGTCTTTCTGTATTACACTAGGGAATCACAGCAGCATGCCTAATCGAAGCATCTGCCTTTTCTCAACACTCTTACAACTGAAAGAACGAAAGCTAACCAAAATCATGCCCAACAAAATCCCTCATGTTGTCCCAGTCACGGTAGGCTAGTGGTGATTCCCCTGTCTTATAATTCCTCATTGTCTGCTTTGTGGTTACACTTCATTCTGTGTTATTCGTGGAGGCACATGCTACTATCACGAAAAGGAAATGGCGTCGAATAACCAACTTTCAGCTCTAGATTTCATTGTCATCGCTGCTTACTTTGCTGGTGTTATTGCAGTTGGCATTTGGGTACGATGTATCCTGTTTTTCATAGTTTACAGTTTTGAAATCTCCTCTCATATATGTGCATGTTCTAATGTTGTAACATGATAATTAACATCATTTGCCTCTCCGTAACATGACATGTATGCTTATTTCCATGTAAGAAAATGAACATTGTAAGTTCTTCATTTACAGTTGATATATTTGTGTCTGATAGTTAATACATGAATTGTCCATTGGATGACTTTCTTTCCACTCATAAGAAAGAATTTGCTTTTGCTCAGTAGACTAAGCTCGATCAACTCGTTATGTAAGAAGTTCTACGTATTGTGAAAGCAAAGGCCCCTACAGCACACGCGGTTTTCTGTAGCCAGGGACACTCAAAAAGATAGGGGGCAACTTCATAAGCGAAATTCGGGAACACTGTAAACTAAAAATGGGGACACTGTTCTAGAAAAGTTGTTGAAAGTGGGGAGAGAACCTACGCTCTTGCGTACAAATACAATTTTAGTTGATGGTATGCCTGCTTGTAAGTAGGAGGGGCCACATTTTACAAGATTTCGTGCTTGCGTATTGCATTACTTGATGGCACAAAATACCGCTTGCTAAATAGAGTTCAGGAATCTGAAATTGTCGCCAATATAGAATGATCGCAATATCCATGCATCTTCCACCTAGGAAAGTACTACGACATGTAGCCAATGGCAGGAATTCAGTCTGAAATCCTTGCCGGTTCTTGTAGCATAACTAAACACCACACAAAAAGACCCTGTTTGCTCATTTCATCGAAATCACGTTTTCTTGTGAGGCATTCTGGGTTGCACCAGGCGAAAGATGAGTTTATACTGCATATGTTTCAGCTTATTTGCTCGCCGTTTTCTGCCTAGGATTTCATAAACACCAGCAACAGGTTGCAAATGGTGTCAATACTCAGGTACAGTTCGAAGATGAATCAATCATCAATGAGGTCCGTTAAACTGTTGAGCTGAAATTAATAATTGATCACTTATTCACTCTTTTTATAAGAAGACCTAACTGTTTGCCGAGCCTTGATTTTCTTACATTTTTCTGATTTGAGAGTAGAATTATTCTTTAAATATCCTTAAATACCAAAAGTGTAACTTCGCCTAACTATTTAAGGAATATATTCCAATCCTTGCTGATGTTTTACTACATCATAAAATCAAGCAAGAGTTTATATTTTGTATCAATAATGCAAAAGTGTATCTGATAGCGGTATTGTAACTAGGGTACCAAAATTCTTGTGTTTTGATGAAGCTTGAGCCTCGCATTATTCTCAAATTATTCGTAAATTTCAGCGACTCTAAGCCTCAATTTTCTTAAAAAGACTTTATTTTTATAAAAAGAGAGTGTAAGACAGTGATATTGCATTGTAGAAACCAAACCACGCATGGATAGCTGTGGATATGTTGACCCCCCCCCACTTATTTGGATGGGTGAGATTGATTTTATGGGGTAGACAGCAGCGCCACCCTAGCATCAATAATGAACAGCCACCGCTATTTTGTATATTGACGTCATCTTTCTCATGGTTTGAAGAGACAGCAAGGCATCTTGCGAGAGTTAGTCACAAAGTGCACTTTTCTTTGAATAAAACTGCTACTACTTCTGTGCATTAGCCTTAAGGGGAACAAAGTAACAACAGCAAGAACCCAACCGGGGAATTACGTAATCCTCAAAATATGCTTCACAGTCATTAGTCTTAGACTGTTATATAATGCCCGCTGCGCGTGCATTAGCCTTGGAAAGACAAGAAGTGCCCCCACTTGCATGCATGAATTGATGACATCACATGTTACTGTGAAGGACCATGTGACCCCCTGAGGGGTGTGGTTGAGAAGTATCTCTTTACTTAAATCTTACGTCTAAACCCAGGCTAAACAACATAAGTTTGAATCTAAGATTTTCCAGGCTAAACAGCATTTGAATCTAAGATTTTCCAGGCTAAACAGCATAAGTTTGAATCTAAGATATTCCACACAATGCTTGAAATCTTTATGTATTTATGCAGATGTCCAAGCGAGCACATGGTTAATTTATAGTGTCATAATTGTCACCTGCCCGTAGCACGAGCATGTTGCTAGATGAAAGTAACCACATGCAGTTTTCGTTGGAGAGTGAATGGCCACACCAGAAAATATGGTTATCTGTTTTGACTCGATTGCTACACTTCTCAGCGGC
Source organism: Cassiopea xamachana (assembly GCA_900291935.2). Lineage (NCBI taxonomy): Eukaryota > Metazoa > Cnidaria > Scyphozoa > Rhizostomeae > Cassiopeidae > Cassiopea > Cassiopea xamachana. Next base: position 2,698,652 of record OLMO02000302.1, on the reverse strand, counting down.
CGAGAACTAGGAAATTTTTTATGTATTGTACATGCTTTATTTATAAGAAAGTTTTTTGACCTACAATGTCTGCCAAACATCCTTGGAACACTCATACAGTATTAGGGATTTTCCACCCCCGTCCTATTTTCGCTGCAGAAATGACAATTGTGAACCCCCTTCCCCCTCGATACAATGTTGAATTGATAGCCGAAGCCCTTAACTATTTGGAAATACACCATTTCTCCCTCCAGTGCTATTCCTATCACCTTCAAACAACTTGTTGTACGGGGGAGGGGATTTTGTAGTTCGTCTACACCATAAATCACAGGAAGTGTTCCAAGACTTTTGGCAGACATTGTAGCACTGAAACTTTCTCAACTTTTCACGATTCCAGTATCAAACCTTCCTTAAGACTTTCTTAGCAAATACTTTTCAGTTCCATCGTTTTGAGTATGCACATTAATGGAAAGCAAAAAAGTTCCATGTACACCTGAAGTGATGATATATCTTAGTAATTATTGGAAGTTAAACTGTCAGAGGCCAGCCATCATAACATATATAGCATTTTTTACACAGATGAATCGAATTGAATATTAATGCACACTTATGAACTGTCTTAAGTCTCAAAAATCCAGTACTGAACTTTCCTAACTTTTTGAGCAGCTGAGTAGTAGTTTCTTATAAACCAATTTCTTATAAAAAGAAGTGTATGTCTATACGTGCTATTTAATGATTACGTAAATTCGCCCGTTTTGATCACCCACCCACCACTTGCAATGCATCGTAAACTCCGTTTTACAAGAATCTACTCTCGATTTTACCTCAGTTTCCCCCGATTCTTGGGGCTTGGAGGGTGCCTCTGGGAGGACTTTTTAGTTCTGGCATGAGCATTTAGGACCCCATGCCCTTCCTGACGTCACCAATGGTCTGCGGTGGGCCTGGAACCCAGGACCACGTTGGTCTGAGTTGAGTGCGTTACCGCGAGGCCACGGCTGCTCTCCCTTTTTATAAGAATCCCTAGCTTTTTTCAAGCCTCAATATTCTTAAATTATTCTAATTTTGAGCCTAGAGTCATTCTTGAATTATTCTTAAACACGAAAGGTGTAGCTTCGCCAAAAAAGTTAAGCAATGCATTCTAATCATTTTTGACGTTTTGCTACACCATAAAACTAAGCAAGAGTTTACATTTTGCATAATGCAAAATTACATCTGAAAGCAGTATTGCAGCAGGGATGCGATAAGATTCTTGCATCTTAATGAAACTTGAGTCTCGCTTTATTCTTAAACTATTCTTTAATTTCAGTAACTTTTATCTTAAATATTCTTATAAACCTTATTCTTTTATTGCCTCGACCCCCCAGACCATCAAGGGGGCATCATTGTTCATTGATCTCCTAGGATTTGTGAGTCCCTCGGTAATTATTGGAGAGGCTAGAACTACTCTTAGAAGTCCATAATAAATGCTTAAATATTCTGGAGCTTATTATTGGTTATGAAAGTAATCTCACTAGTAACATAACTCGTAAAGACAGGAAACATCAGGACATGACCAGGACACTACAGCATCATTACAATAACGTTAAATTCATTAACCTTTCTATAAGCACACTAGGGGTATTTTCTTCATATTCTGTTGACTTAACTGATATGCTGAAAGAGCTTTCTATAGATGACCGGCATCTGACTTACATTCAAAGGAAGATATCCACCAGCACCATCAGGCCCACTTATTATATATATTGCCGAAGAGGACAAGATCAGTCAACTCCAGACTTATTAGCAGTCTAACTTTTAGTCAAAATTATTTTTTTCTTTTTTTTATTATTGTGCTTTTCAAACCGCAAATAGCCATTTGTAAGTTACCTGAATATAATGAGGCTTACATTTGTATGTAGAAATTTGAATATACCATGAAGTTTCAAAAAAAGAGTGTAACAAATCTAGTACCATCCACCCCCATTGCTACCTAACATCTCGACTCGTAAACCCCCCCCCCTATCAATGTTTTCGCTATCTGCTCATGTTTCATAGTACCCATTTCCTTCATATAACGCATAATCACTCAATCTAGTGTTCTACTGTGAAAGAATGATATCACAGGGTAACCAATTTATCACAAAAGATGATATTTTTGGTACTTCTGCAAAAGTCCAGAGACAAAAAACAATGTTACAACAATGGTTCAAAAAAGTGCAGAATACATACATACACAAACAGCATTAGATATTAAGCTCAATCTTGATGCAGTTGCAAGGAAATATGATGTCAAAAAATTATGTTACATAACAAAAGACCTATGACCCCACACCCCTTAAATTTTCATAACTCTTCGTAGCAAAAGTTACCATATCCCAACCCCTAAGGCGTTACGTAATTTTTGAATGGCCCCATATACCCTTTTTTAGAAGAACAATGTTACTAGAGCACGAGCCTGAAATTTGGGGGAGATTAAGAATAAGTTAAAAATAAGGCTGAGGCTGAAGCACTGACCCAAAGTGTATTTTGGACAACGTTGTATAGCTTCCTACTAATATATGGACATGAAATAGCCTTTCCTCGCTAGTCTGAGGAGAAACGACATCCTTGTCACTTGCCTCATTGATTTCTGCGAATTAGTTGCCTCTAGTGAAACTAGATACTGTACTTACATTGTCTATAAATGATTGTTAATAAACTTTTTCTATAAAAAACATTGATCTGCTAGAGAGACCATCTCAGATATGACATTTGGCTAATGTACTCTCAATCGATCAAAAACATCCAATGTTGTCTTGTATATTGTCTATATATTTCTGAATTGCATGCACCCAGCCAATTTAAGAACAAATTATGAAGAGTTCAGCCTTGATATGTTGGAAAAATTAAGAATAGCCAGCCTGAACCTCAATGGTACTGGTTCTTTTGAAAGAAGAGTGTAGAACCGTTGTCGCTTGGTTGCAAAATAACTCAAAGTAGAATAGGCTACGCAGCTGTGTTGAGTCAGGACTCAACTATAACCACGCCGTGTTGAAATTCTGTGCATTTAAGAAACCCACTTAAATGAGGAAGAAATTTCTTCCCTTCCATAAGCAGCGCGCAATAGTCGAGGCTAAAACAGATAATCATTATTGTTTAGCTTTATTGTGGTGTCCTGAAGTCCGTCGAAAATGAAACCCGCATGTATCAGAACCATAGAGTTACTCTATGATCAGAACGCTAAAACCCCCTTTGGTGCTCTAACAATAAAACAGGACAGATAGTGGATTTCCTTATCTTGGAATTTCTCTTCCGTTATTTGCATTTTGAAACTGTAGCAACAAATGCACCTTGATGCAGATGATGCTTGACATGGATAAAAATTAATAAAGTGTAAAAACTTCTCTTTTAGTCTCTGTTTCGTACCAATCGTTCAACTGTTGATGGATACTTCTTAGCAGGAAGATTTATGACATTCATGCCGGTAGGTTCTCCCTTATGTAAAATCCTATCTAACTGCACAACAATGTGGGGTGCATACGTATTAGGTGTTAAGATGGGGCACCTCAAACCCAGGTTATATTATGTGTAAAATTTATTATTTGTGGGTATGTATAGTGATACTAAGTAGCTTTGATAAGCTTGTATATGTTCACAATTAGGCCATGAGTTGAATAATACCAAATGCTAAAGTTTCTTTAGGCTATTCAAATTATCTTGAGATATGCCCAAAGTTAGCTACAGAGGTGTCGAGGCGCTTGTAGAGTAGGGGGGGCCAAGTTCAAAGATTTTCCGATAAAATTCGAAACCGTTATCTTAACCAACAGCAAAAGTCCGAAAATGCTCCGACGAATCATTAAAATTTCGGAAAATAGGACGATTTTGAAAAAATTGGGCCCCCCTTGCCCTCCCAGCCGCGACGCTCCTGGTTAGCTAATGTAAGAAACTTGTAGTGTAAGCGCCAACTCATATGAGGTGAACTTGAGTCAGCCACTCGTAGTGATGGGCTGAGTCGGAATTACACTTGCGCACATTTTTTGAATGATGCAACAGGGGCGTGGCAACGACTTTCAAAGTGGATGGGCGTGGTCACTAAAGTCGGAGATAAGCTCACGTAAAGATAGTGAAGCATGCTACTTTCTGGAAATAGTGGGGGGCCAGTGCCCCGGCCCAACTGGCTTCGACTCCCCTGTACAATATAAATAGTAAGAGGGCTTAAGCTTTCCGTCCTCAAGAATCCCATTTTTCAATAGAATGCCTATGAAAAGGACTATGTTGGCACATACTTTATGATCTGTTGACGCAGATATGTACCATACAAGAGCTTTTTGCTGGATTTCTACATCTGTGCCCCCACTCCAGTTAAGCTGCCTACAAGCCTGAAATTAGGAAGTGCATAGGGATACTCTATTTGAAGGTACATTGAGGCCAACAAAACTATCCTTGTTTTTTGTATTAGGCTATATTAACTAATTGTGAAATTTCAAATCATACACATAGCTGTAGGAAGTGCTCTAGGGAAGCATAACCTGCCTGTCCCATCACTTTGGGGGTCAAAATCTTATTTGATTCTCTATTTACAGGAGAATATCTAGCTTGGGGGCAAAACCATGCCAAATTTTTCATCTAGGGGCGTTGTCCCTGCAAGCCCCCTATAGGTACGTGTCTATTTCAAGTCCCTTCCACCCCAGACTGTTTCATACTTCATGTTTCATACTAATCCTCTTAGTGAGTGGCTCCTTGCAAATAGGCAACACAACGTTCCAATTTCCTTCCATTTGGTTCTCTTCAGGTTGGAATGTCCCTATTTGCCAGCAACATTGGAAGTGAGCACTTGGTAGGCTTGGCTGGATCCGGCGCAGCTTCGGGGATTGGCGTAGGAGCATTCAACTTCAATGTAAGTATTTTTTACTTAATTTATTTTTTTATTTAATCTTATTTACCCACAATATCCATTCAGCTATACTTGAAAGTAAACAAACAAATACAACATTACATAGAGAAAATTAAGCTACCATACCACAAGAAAATAACGAACGTACTACAGTGAGAATTATGTTATTGCTGGTCTTCCATGAATATTTGCAAATTAGGGCTACTATAGTGTCTTTCAGCTCAAAAGGTAAGATTTCAACTCTTTTTTAAATCGGCAATAGTCTTTTAAAAGCATGCTTTTTAAGACGTTGAAATACGTACTTTTCTATAAGAATAAAGGTTGTAGAAAAAGGCTCAGAATTACTGAAATTTTGAAAATGATTCAGGCATAATGCAAGGTTAATGCTTCATAAGACTTGGAATTTTTACTGTTCGAGTTATAGTACTGCTTTCAGACTAACTTTGCACTTACAATGGATGTTTATTGCTCTGTTCCACTTTTGATTTGCTTTATGAGGGCATCAACATGCAATTCAATATATTCCTTTAATTTTTATGCGAAGCTATACCTATGGCGCTTAGGAATAACTTAGAAATAATCTTATGTTCAAAAGCAAAAATTTTTAAGAATATTGAGGCTCAGCAAAGAATTGGGTATTTTTTTTAAAAAATAGGGTGTACTGCTTGGGTTAAATATGATGTTTTTCAAGCTATCTCATTGCTGTAGGTCAGCACGACAGGTAGCTATATCCTACACCGTTTTGAGCATTAAAATGTTTGCTTCAGGTGAATGAAATATGATAACCACACCATAGTAGGGACATGTGGGTAGCCCCCACTTCACTTCATACTCTACCATCCCTGCATATGTACCATCTGCACCTGGTAGGGTCTACACGCAAGTTTTTAGAGACCAGTTGTTATTTATAGCCCCGGCTGGAACGGAAGATAAAATTGTTGGTTAAAAGAACTTTTAGGTAGGCAAAGGTTGGGTAGCAAGAAATTTGACATAGCAAAGGGGTGGGTAAAAATGTCAAATGTTGTTGGAAAATATGTAATCGTGACTAGAAAATATTCTTTATCAAATTATTCTTCTTTGAAGCCATAGCAAATTATTTAAATCTTTCTCTATAAATAATGACCCGCACTTGGGGGCGGGTCATTATTTATAAAGGGGGGTGGTACCGAAAAGAGGGTTGGGAAAGCTAAGTTTCTAACCTTTAAATGGTTAGGTATTGAATTTTTGAGCATTGTAGAAACATGGGTAGAAAATGTTTTGTAATTATAACCCACCTCTTTTCGGTACCACCCCCCTTTATAAAGAATGACCCGCCCCCTAAGTGAACCGGTGATTTCCGGAGTTGGCTAAGTAGCATAGGCGCCAGATCTTGATCGGCTAACAGAGGACTCACCATCGAATGGAATCACATTATTGGCAGGAATCATTCGATGGTGACTCCTTTGTTAGCCAACCAAGATTTGACACCTATGCTTGGCTAAATATAAACTTTGCTTATAAATTGGTCCAATCCGTTCTGGCCCAGCCAATGGGCCCGGCCTGTCATATTTTCTTTTGTATTGTTCTGTGAGAGCAAAAATATGACCTCTGCATATTAGGATGCACAATTTGAGGATGAAATTGTTTCTCCAACACAGCACAAGTATATTTTCTTGACTAATATTTACTTTACTACATTACTTTGTATACATCTCAAAGCATACCCTTGTTTTCAAAGTATCTTGAGAAAATTGATAGAAATGCACTTTATTCGAAAACGTTTTTTGGCCCAGCACTAAAACGTTCTTGATTTTTTCACGATTCCAGTATCACAGCTTTCTTAAAACTTTTTTAGCAAAAATTTGTGAGTTCCATTGTTCTGCGCATAGAAAGTGAAAAGGCCTCATGTACACTTTAAATACTGATAAATCTTAGTAAATAACAGAAGTTAAAATGTTAGAGAGTAGCTAGCATCACATACATGACATTATGCACACAGATAAATCGAATTTTAAATACATAAACACTAAAAAGCTTTTATAAGTCTCAAAAATCCAGTACTGAACTTTCTAAACTTTTTGAGCAGCTGAGTACTACCTTCTTATAAACCACTTTCTTATGAAAAATGTGTATTTAGTAAATGATACCGGAGAAAGTGTATATGTAGTTAGCAACTAATGATATATTCTGAGTTTTGACAAAGTGCGTTGTATTTTAGTCGCTGATACTGCTACAGCTCTTGGCGTTTGTCTTTCTACCAGTGTACATCGCCAGTGGGGTAAGTCAGTCTTTAGCCATCTCTCATGATTAGAGCAAATTGAGCAAGCATGTACATGCTAGTGAACATGAGTAATTGCAACATCTCAGGGGCATGGAGGTAGGAACCGGAGGGCACATGGAGCACATGCCCACCCCCACCACCACCCCCACTTTTTTACAAGTTTTTATGTAAAGTGCCCCTTTCCAGCCTACATAGAACCCTTTTTTGCTAGTTAAGGGTGCCCCTGAATGCATTTTATCCCCATTTTTGAATGCTTCTACGTCCCTGCGGAGGGGTGTGATTAGGTGTTTAATTTTTTTCTGACTGTATCATGTATCATATATTGAAACTTCAGTATAATATTGCACGCCTCATTGCATTAGGCAACGTGCCATTGGCTGTCAAAATAAACTACATTAGATAAGCAGAATTAGTTAACTACAAAACGTTGTAACAGGTTTCAACACGAAAAGTAAATAGATAAAATGAAAAGAAACAATAGAGGATAAAACTTTTAAAAAGGCGAGTAAGTTTGGGTCTGTCCAATGTTTATTTCGGCGACAAAATATGAGGTATGTGCACGTGATAGTTGTGTTGACGATCTTCGACAAAATAGATTTTTGTGAAGAGCTATTAAACTCAAACCATTTAAGAAGCTCAACAAAAGTTTCAGAAGATGATCCTACAATGTCAAGTGCCCCTAGAGATAGGTTGATGAACTTAATTTGCTTATATTTCCGTCTTAGCTGCTGATGAAGGGCAGGGGCAGATCCAGTGGGAAACATGACTGTAACACTGGGCGTAGTCCTCATTGACCATGCCCTTAAAATATAAAATCTCAGCATATTCTCTTATTCTTCATAGACATTTTCCGCGGGCGTTTTTTTCATGATATTGCTAGTTATATTGAGAATCCTTACTTCATTCCGATTCACTATCAGTGCTTCCAACCTTCCCTGGGTTTCTCAAGCTTCAAGTTCTTTTACAAACAACATCATGCAACCCCAAGAAATTCCTGCCGC
>OLMO02000302.1:2652072-2662907 GCA_900291935.2 Cassiopea xamachana | reverse complement strand
AAAGGTGGCAAGAATTCTTCATAATCATAACCAGGGGCGCCTGTGCGTACCCAAGGCGGGGGGGGGGCAAGTCATCCTCTGAGGACACGTTTTTGTATATGTATGTTCCTCCACAGGGGTAGTTTTGGTCTTCAAACTCTCTTCTCGAAAGACAGTGTTTAGTATATTGGTCTCATATTTATACCACGTTGAGCCAAACCGTCGAAAACGCCGGAAAATGTCCTTTCACAAGATTGGAGTAATGGAAAGAGCTCAACATGAATGGCAATTCTAGTCCCTCTTGCCCCCCATGGAAGAGGGCAGAAGGGACAGCCACTTCTCCTGCCCCCTAGCGTAGGTGTCTCTGATCATAACATCTCTTAAGGTGGTTGTTATTTGTACTTGTATTCTTGTTAGCGATTTTAGCATCGCTGTCTCAGTGGAAATGTGAAAAATCTCAGTAATCTTTTAGGGCACATTTTGGGCATTGATTGTTGGATTTGCAACTGGAATAATCCGGATGGCTTTAGATTTCATATACAAGAAGCCGAAGTGCGGAGAAACTGACGATAGGCCAAGTTTTTTGAAAGACTTTCATTTCATGTACTTCGCTCTAATGCTGTTTCTACTGACGTCATTGGTCTGTGTCGTAGTCAGTCTACTAACAAAGCCAGTGGATCCTGAAATGGTAGGTATGATTCAGTGTGTTTTCAAGATTTTCGTGGAAACTGGTTTAATTTTGGTAGGGGCTTTTACTGCTCTAATTTACTCTGAGCGCGATTAAATGGACAACACATTGCAACAAAGAGATATATAAAATATTTCATTTTATTTCATGTAAAAATTACTTATACAGGTTAGAGGTTAAAAAAAGAATTGATTTACAAACCCGCCCTGTTTTACACTACTTACCATAATCATACTGCACAGCACAAACAGGGGCGGATCCAGAGCTTGACTCTGGAGGGCCTTAATTTTCCTTTTCATGTAAACAGTTTCTTAGCACTATCGTTTGCTATAGGAAATATTGCCGTTTAGGGGGCATGGCCCCCGTGCCCCCTGGATCCGCCTCTGAACACAAAATTACTTTGATTGAAGGATGGCTAAGTACAGTGCAACTTAACATAACATTAGTGCAACATTGTACAACACAACACGTACAGCACAAAAGTTCTACGCATCACGAAGAAGCCCCGTACATACACTAGACGTAGCAACACAATGCAATGTATTGCAACACAATGCAACAGATCACAACACACAAAATACATAGCACCATAGCATAAGAACATGAAACAACAGGACAACATTGTGCAACATTGTGCAACATGACAATATACAATAGAGAAGTTGTATTAGACAGATTTTATTGAAATGTGTATTTTGCTCCTTAAGGTAATCAGAACAACATTTTGGACACGTTTCGATCAGACAGTCCGTTCTGATGAAGTCAAGGAGCGAATTAAAGTCCGTAATGTTGACGCTAAAGAAGAGGCAAAAAGACACGAGAACGAGGTTGCATCTTCTACTGCCAGTACAATGTGGATAAAAGATCACGATGAAATCCAGTTCCAAAATACAGGTTGGTATTGTGATTTTGCGTGTAAGGGACTATTAAAAAAATTTCTTTGAAGGGAGAGGGGGTACCCAAGAAAGCATACGAGAACATACAGATGGGAGGGGGCTCTTCAAATAACGTGCGTACGCTCATGCAATTTTCAAATAGTAATTACTTGCAGGTCTCAAGGGCTCTGGAGGATTAGTACCTTTCACAGGTGGAAGCGTAAAACTAAAGCCTCTCCCCTGGTACTGGTGTCCCTATCCNGCAATGTAGAGAACAATGGAGATCCATGATAGGCAACCTTCGAACCCTCGAGGACGCTACTTAAATAGAATAGAATAGAATAGAATTACTTGCAAAGCATCCTGAATGAATGAAACTGTCTTTTGAACAAAATACAGTTTTGTTATTATTTTTACGATTATTTTTACGCAAATATGTTGTAATTTTTAGGGGTATCAGGTACATATCAAATGTTGCAAACTTTGAACTTACTGAGCTAGACAATATGTTCAAATGCTTACGGGAGTTGATGGATTAAAAGTACGTACGCACAGTGGGAGATGTTACCCCGAAAACGTACAAAAGCGTACAAGGGGGAGAGGGGGTCCAAAAATCGATGAAATAGAGCATACGCACTTTTTGAATAGCCCCTTAGGTCACTGTAATTGATCAGAGATGGCTTGCGTTCAATTCTGATTAGTAGTCATGTTCCTGATACCTATTGTATAACGATGCAGTTCGTTCAAGCGATCAAAATGTCTGTCATTTCGTAATGGCATAGTGTTGTTGCACGACTAGCCTTAAAGTACATTTGGTATGGAAGGCGCTAGGGGAGTGCTGAGAGTTATACAGCAGCTATAGTACCCTGCTAAACGTGTTTTAGCCCTCTCATCGGAACAGTCAGCCCCCGTTGTAAAGTTCCTGGCGGCACCCCATAGACACCGACTACGTAGGGGGTTGGGCCTTCGAGCCACCTCTGAGCAATGCTATGTGGGGGCCGAGCCCCCTGAACAATTATGAGGAAAAAGACTTTTTGGTTGTCCAAGTCACAGAACCCAGAACCCAAGAGCTACATACTTCATTGATACTTCTGTTATATAAGAGCCACATACTACATTAAGTGGGCGAGGCGGCATAGCGGTTAGAGCGCATGACTCCTGTGCGGAAGTTCAACGGCACGAGCCCGACTCGAGGACTTGACTGAATGCTCGCTCACTGTTCACCCAGCAGCGAATGGGCACCTGGTGGCAACACTGGGGAAATAAAGGTGGCGAGGAAGGGAACTGGCCACCCTACCTCACATGCCAATGGCTCAAGATAAGTGTCCTCTCTAACAGGCACTCCCCGACATACGAAAGTATACGGGACTATCTTTACTTTTTTACATACTACATTGACACTTCTGTTATACATCTGTATTTCTGTTCTGCCTGTTAGAATAGCTTTTCTTTTGCTATATTTAGTAAAACATATGCTATATAATATACAATTATAAAGTGCATTGATGGTAGGCAATGTTCTAAATTTTCTAAATTGCTCCCCCCACCTGAGAAAATAAAAAATCGGCTCCTATTCCCACCCCTGCTTTTTGAGGTGGGCTGTTGGACCAATGAACTGATGGGTAATAATACTTTCTTTCACAATCAGTTTCACAGTATTTGAAATACTTCAGTACCTAGCACAGTAGAAGTCTTCAAAGGATTGCCTTTTGTAGTTCCTTAGCATTTGTTCCTCCATGAATTTTGATTGCACAAATAAAAAAGGTCATATTTATAATTAGTATTTCGTTGCAATTTGCAGGAAATCTTCAACAAAATATACCAAAATGGAAGAAAGCCCTAATGTTTCTATGCGGTGTTTCTGACTCTGAACAGAATACTAAAGTAGAGAGAGAAGAGCAGATCGAGCATATGCTGGAAGTTACCTCATTGCACCAAACTCGCCGAGAGAAGCAGATTCTTTATTTCAATTTAATAGTGGTTTGTCTTTTAGCTATTTTCTTGTTTGTTTTCTACTCCGTGCCAGACGGCGGACCGACAGCCCCAACCATAAAATATGGTTCAATGATTGGAGGGAATTCTACACAGTAGGAATGGCACAATAGACAGTAGAAAGGGATAACAGTATTTGCCATTTTATGATACTTTCTATTGCACCATACGATCTGTCTTGCTTGCTTAATTGGGAATAATTTTGTAGAACATATTAGTTGCTAGCTAATTAACGATTTATATGGATGTGTAAAGCATATGTAGTTAATCCTTAGACCTCGCGCCACCCCCAATACCCTACGCAATTCCCGTGCACTAAGTGCAGCTAATAAATTCTGTGTGACAGAAGGGATCATTTGCCCGTTAGTACCTAGGTAAGCTCAAGGAAATTAGGGGGGTTTTGTGAATTGCCCTAGCTTTCCTGATAACATAAACAGAAACACACATAAAAGTACCTGTTTTTGTAAGAACCTTGAGGATGACATTTCAGTGCATAAAACCCCCTAGGTAAGAACCCCAAGAAGGCTGAAATAGGGATGGCTCTTATACAGTGGATTTCATACTGTTTGACTTGAAAATTCATGAGTAGAAATTTTCATTGTCTGCGCTTTTCAAGTTGTACAACGTATGATAAGTTTATTAATCAAGAATTCTGACTTTAAATCGTTCTCAAGAATCGTTAAGAATTTTTGTGCGGAATACAGTGTCAATTCATACAAGGCATGTGCTTTTTATAAGAACCTTGTGAAGAACGTTGCAGGCTGGAATTAAGAATACAATCCACTAATTAAGAACCTCAGGAAATGCCTATTCCTATGTTCTTTTATGCGGGTTTCTAATGTACTCCTTTAGCTTCGGAGCTTGGCTCAAAAAATAATAAATTTTAGGCCAAAGAAGAAAGCAGTGCGCCTGTCTCAAACGGATTGAAACGAGAACCGTGAGGAGGAAGGAAGATAAGAAAAAGAGATCAAAGTGACGAATAGATGGAAACAAATCAATATAATGACTAGAAAAAACAGTTATGAGGTGGTGGGAACAAGGAAACAACTTGAAAGCAAATGGTCTTTACGATTTCAAGATAATTTATTCCTTTAACTTCGATGCTTGGCTCGAGAAATAATGATTTTCAGGCCAAAGAAGAGAGTAATGTATCCACCTCAAACGGGTTGAAAAAAGAACCGTGAGGAGGAGCATCTCCGTGAGTGCAGATCACAAGCTATGTTCCACGTGCGTCTATTCCCTCCAATATCCCATGATCCATAGGAAGTCTATGATTAGACAAATAGAAGAACTAGAATGCGTGAAATATCACGTGATGTGTAATAACCATGGGGATTCATAATGGTACCAACACGTTGGCAGAGCATTGTAGGAAATTACAGTTGATAGTGCTTCTAAGTAGTGTGTGTTGTGGTTTGCCCAACTGCCGCTACAAATCTAAAGCATCGTTCAAAGAACTTGCGTGAAAACTGGAATATGGTAGTTTCTTGTGCAGCATTTGGCTGCGAAAATCGCTGGATTCCAAAGAAAGAGTTGCTTCCAGGACAGGAAAATATTTCGTTTCATTTCCTCCTATTTCTCTGTATTTACCTTATGTGGAGGGTTATGCTACGGAGGAGCGGCAAACTGGCAATACGTAACGGATGAATGGCCTCGAATAACTGTCCCGGCGTCCTTCACTGGGCATCCCGTTGCCTTTTATATCAATACCAGGGACCTTTACATAAAATATTTCTTGATTGCCTGAAAAAGGGAGCATTTTGCAGCATGTTGAAGCACTTTTTTCATCCGACATCGATCACAGTGGGAAACACCGGAATGCGTATTTTTCTGTCACCCATGATGAGCAAATGCTATTCTTGGTTGCATTGAAGAATACGGTTGGTGACCACAATCTTTGGTGATATTGAAAGTTGCTGAAGGCAAATGTTGTCCGATGCGACGGCGATCTCTCAACCTGTCCTTTTCCGACGGGGTCATCAGTGATATGATAATGAGGCTGGTGACATCATCAAAGGACGTCCTCATATATGTGCCGATCCAATGACTGGGTTAATGAAGATATGGAAAGCTGACTCTAGTAAGCTAAGAGGCTATTCAACCGTTCGGTAGTGCCATATTTACTATTATTGAGACCACCACCCCCTCCACCTCTCATAATCTCTGTACTGCAGCTCTCTGTATGAATTGAACAGTAGCGTAGCAAATCAAGCTACTCTCCCCCCTTAGAGCCGCTTCGTAACAGGCGAACAATCCCTAATTGATGTGGCTATGCTGAGTCTGTTGTTTGCACCACGCAAGGAAAGCAAGAAACATAGAAGTCAGCTCTATCGAAATTACTATAATAAATTGCTAATAAAACCGCGAGATGATTGCGCAAAAAGTTTATAGAGGCAGCCACTATTTGTTTGTGTCTTCTGGGATGGGTTCTAACTCGCGCAGTGGCGCGGTGGCTGCGAGATTTTAATCTTTCTTTATCATAGTAACAGTTGTGTTCTCTTATTTACTTGTTTAGTTAGTGATGTTAATGCAATAAATTAAATACTATTAAAAGTGCTATTCATATATTTGTTATGTATTTTTCGAAGTGATATAAAAGACTGAAAGCAATTGTGCAGGAAGCTGAAAACAACGAAAATATTATAGTGATTTCAAGACAGAAACTAATTTCCATTGGCTTTCTATTCTACGTATCTTAAGTCATTTAATTGAAGTACCTCTATCAAGACATGGTCATAATAGCTATCACCACCTAATTCTAACCTAATTTAGATCCCGTTTGAAGCTACACTTAACAATTCTTTTCGACAGCAAGAATGGCCTCATTGTCAAACGAGTATGAAATCATGTCGGATTCATGCGTCTACACGATACCATATTAATTCGTTATCGTATTCATGTACATATTGACTTTATAGCGGATTCATCATCGTCATCGTATAGACGGAAGGGCAATACACTACAAAAACATATCGGATTCATTTGAATTCCGATATCGTGTAAACGGGGTCCAAAGCACATAATATGTGAGTTTACTGTATGACCGATTTTAATGAACGATAGGTGCTATCCCAGCAATAGTCAAGAAAGGAGTTACTGATATTCTTTGTGTTGGGAAAACGATAAGGAGAACTGCAAAAGGAACACAGACGGTGCTAGGGATAAGGGAATGAATCATGTGCAAGGACTTAGGACAGGACATATGGGGTGAGTGAGTTTATCTAGGGGACATTGAATTACGGGGTGAATGGGTATTTGAGACGTTCCTGTTCTGGCTCATCCGATTAAAAATAGAAGCTATAGCTTAGTCATTGAGAATTCTACTAAGTTGATACTCTGAGACAATTCTATCAGTTTCTCACAAAACACTAACTAGTATTTACTAGGAATATTCATCCGTGTAAACAAAGTAACTCTTTAATCAACTAATAAAAGTCGTTTCTTCTTTCGAGTCACNCTAGACTGATCAGAGGAACTGCTTTGATCTGAGGCGTTTAGAAGTGGCTGTGTATCACTAGGTGGTGATTCCATCACCAATTGCTTTCCTATGTTCTTCAAACTATCGGTATAATTTCCCGAGTCTTTCGATCCACTCTGTCCTGAATCCCGCCTACTCATCGTCACAATCATGTTCTCTTGGGCAACATCGTCCGTACACCTCTCTATCTCCTTAATAGAATTGCACTGTGGTTTGCAGTTGGTAATATCATTTGTTGATCGCAACAGCGTTTCGTTTTCATTTCCACTTATGCACGCTCTCCCTTGTGAAGGCAATTGTTGCTCAATTAGAGGGACATGATTTAAGTCAATTTTCTGAAAGTCTTGTTCTTTTGAATTCATCATTTTCCGCTTCTCTACTGTTGCATCACATGTATCACCTTTGTCCAATCCGTTGGTGAGATTTTCTGTGTCAGGGATGGGAGACAGCGTACGATTTTCTATAATCTCCTCCTTGTTCCATGATATTTGCGTATCTGTTTGAGAAGAAATACTTTCAAGAGTCACCACAGTTCGTCGAGAAGTCAAAGTACGACTCATGCTTTGAGTGAATGACCTGAGCGACCTCCTTCCCCTGTTGACCACATCCATATTTCGTAGGCAGTAGATTGTCGGTGCTGCTAGGCCATCAACCAGCGTTAGGATTTTCATAGCATAATTGAGGTTCTTCTCTGTTAACGAATCCTTGAAAGATTTTGAAAAACAGTGTTTACATGTGCTTTTGAGCATATAGTACATAAAAGAGGGTCCCCAACAGATTATGTAACTCACAGTTATCAGAACAGCTACCTTCGCAGCACCAAATTCCTTAGACAAGAAAGCCCTCATTGAAATGACGGATCTTCGCTTTTGACGTGGAGGTCTTTCACCCTTCTGTCTACAACGTCGTCTTTCGCAGTTTCTGACGAATACAAAGCTCTTACGGCTAATATACGAGTATATGACGATTATTATCAGAAATGGCGTGAATGTGTTCCATGACAGCATGACTACCGACCAGATTTTGCTTGGGTTGTATATGCATTCATCGTCGCTGTTCCAGAACGGAATAAGACAGAGAGCAAGTACATACAACCATGAGACAGCTATGACCTTAAGTACAAAGGAATTGATGGCGCGAACACGATAGTGCAACGGAAAACGAATGGCGACGAATCGATCGAGGGATATGAGAAGAATCGTTATACACGACAGATAGTTCGTCAGTAGGTATGAAAAACGAAAAATACTGCACACTGGTTCGCCTTCTATATCCCATCGTTTTACGGTGTAAAAGGGAATAACAATTACTCCTTGAATGATGTGTATGATAAGGAGGCTGGCGAGCAGCAGAGAGGATGCTGGACGTTGGTTCTTTCGCGATAATAAAACAAACAGGCAGCCTGAGTTCAGAAAAGTAATGGCTACAGATAAAAATATCGAAGTTGATACTATAGCGATATTTACCATAACGTTCTCGTCAATGCGTGATCTCTGTTTCGTATTCTTTTAGTATTCTATACAGATGCATAGTTAGCAAATACCTCGGTTCTGTACTCTAACTTCTGGCGAGCAGATTCATTTCTTTGCTAGAATTAGTAAACTGCACCTCTCCGCTATCTTGATTTGTGGCGTTAAATTCTATCTAGCTTAGATTTTACTTTTGGTAATACTGACGCAGTCTCAACAAAAAGCTCATACAATAGCCAAATCACGTCTTGTACATCATTCAATTATTCACAACGTAGATCAATAATTCTTGGCAGTTTCGAAGTCAGGCGAGGTGGATCTATTACGGCAGCTGCCAATTTCCTGCAAAACAAATTGGAGAGTAGGTGATAGATATTAAAGAGGCACAAAGAATTTTTTCAACTTGTATAATTACACATATTTCTGCAAGAATTCTGAGACGCCTCTAAGACAAAATAGCGTGGAAAGTGAACATATGTCTCAGGCAGCTCTGCAATATTTTTCACTTTTGCTTACTAAAACATGAGGAAATTCTTATGAAAACTCTCACAGCATCCGCTCGCTCAACAAAATATTAATGATCCTATAATTGCTATGTTGCCATAACACCTACCAACTAATCTCCTTCATTTACAATCTCCGGGCTTTCAGCAATCAACTCGTGGCTTCGCCTTTTCATACCATCTATCACTGTTATTCTTGAAATTTGCTAACTGTTCTGCAATAAAGAAGTTTATTAAAGACGTATATTAAGAGGTGTGAGAAGGAATGTATTTGAACGAACTTGTTCGAGAAGTAACACCAGAAACATTTGGCGTAGCATTGGCAAGGAAACTCTTTGAAGTTAAGAATATAACCCGTGAAAACGACTTAAATTCAGACAAAAACGCAACTGAAGTAAGCTTCTGAGTCTTGTGTTACACCTGCGCTAAGAGTTAAACAAGCGCTCGTGAATTCGTCTTTACAATTGAGAATAGTTAATAGTAACTTGATGATAAACATAGGCCTTTCTTACATAATGTAAACTGAACTGTAGCTATGGTGAATGAACAGTCTTGCAAAAATTTCTTTCAAACTGGCCTTAGTTTAGAAGGACCTAATCAACAACCTTTCAAGCAATTACTTCTAACAAGTAACACGAGTTCCAGGAAATTGGGTGTATATTAAATGTCTAGAAGAATTGGGCGCTTTTGGTCATTGACAATAGCACTTCTCTATTGCTTGTTCAACTAGTCATAGAGCCGCGAGGGTCATGCCTTGGGAGATGTAAAATGAAAGTCATGTCCCCTTCCTGAGCAGCCTGAGTAGCACTATCTAATTGTCAGTTGAAGTGCGCGTACTTGTTGGAGATACTCATCCCAGAAGTTCATGAGCAACAGGGCATTCCCCCAAGGCATTCCCCCAAAGGCATTCCCCAAAGGGACTCTAAAAGCATGCGTAGAAAGCATATTTTCAGTTTCCCTGATTGTGGGCAGTGCAGTGGGATACTGCACGACTCGCATATCGCAATAGATTCTCTGGCTAATGATTGGTTTTTACCTTCAAAAGGTAAACAATAGATTGTAACAATGTGGGGAGTCCTCAGTACCCTCAGCAACAACACAGATTATACAGGAGCTACTCATAATCTACAAACATTCCATATCTATATTTGATTTCTTGAAAATTTGAATTGTAGTGAGCAATTCAAAACTGTTAAGCTTCACTAAAGAAGTTGAAAAACATTCTATCTCGGTCTAAGCTAGGTAGTGCTTATTTTGCTATTGTTGAAAGTCATCTTCGCTACGCAGGTTTGATCTGGGAAAGTCTTCCAATGACAAAAATTTAAACTCTCCAAAGATTGCAAAATAGAGCCCAGTTGATAATTGAAAGTGCTAGAGTAAAAGACAACTGGTCCTGTGATTGGCTGAAGTCAAGAATCTAATTTCATTTGATCGACTGTTCATGACGTATCANAAATTATGAACAAGTTAAGCCCTGAAACTCTTTGGGATAAATTTGAGCTAAGATCAGTGCACTCAAAATACGAAACAAGGAATTGCCATGATCTTCAGATCCCAAGACTAATACGGAGCGTGTAGAAAACGGCTCTAAATATTCGGCTCTAAAATTATGTAATGATACGCCTGTTAATATACGAGAGGCTTCAACTATCAATTGGTTCAAAATGAAATTAAAAGCACATCTCTTGGCTAATCAAAAATGATAACTGAAAACACGACCCCTTGGAAGAACTGCAATATTAGTATATTAGATGCCATTATACCTGTTTAATATATATATATATATATATATATATATATATATATATATATATATATATATATATATATATATATATATATATATATATA
>OLMO02000302.1:2638487-2651989 GCA_900291935.2 Cassiopea xamachana | reverse complement strand
TATATATATATATATATATATATATATATATATATATATATATATATATATATATGTATATATATGTATATATATAGTGAGATGCTGAATGGGGATTCTCGTGTATAAAGGGTTCATTACATAACATTTTGAGCAAGGGCGGATCCAGGAGGGCCATGCCCCCCAAACAGCAGCATTTTTCATTGCAAACAGCTGTGTTAAGAAACTTTTCACATGAACAAGACAGTAAAATGAATCAAATGGCCCCCTAAAGTCCAGCTCTGGTCCGCTCCTGATTTTGAGAGCAGGTTAGTTGGCTGTAGTAAAGCCTCGATCTACAAAAAACCACTCAAGCATCAATTCCACTATGATAACGCTGTGAAAGAACGAATGGATTTTCCAGAAATTATTCACTCACATATTGGGCAAGTCGTCATTTGGAATCAGTAAATGATAGGCTACCTTGATGTGCTGTGTGGCCTCTGTTGCTATACACGTTTGTTATTAGAAGGATGTCTTCAAGAAACATGAGGCTGAAATTAGGCAAAAATTAAGAAACATTTACGAAACACGGGCAAGCAGAGTTTCACTGTTTTTGTAAGTAAATGTTTGATCAAACTAGCAAGAATATAGAATGAAGATCTATGTCATGCCTCACGAAGCCTTGACATCCTTTTCCTTGCATCACAGTTGCCTAATCTGGGTTGTTATTCTCACTCAAGTCTTGAAAATGTAATAACTATTAAAGGCTGGATTTGACGAAATATTAAGAAACATCCAGGCTGAAGCCAGAGAGCTTGTGTCTTACAATAAAAACGTGTATACGATTAACATGACAACAGACCTCTCAAGCAAGCGAATACTTGTAATTTCAATTTTCCCTTTTTATTACCTCTAATGTTGTATACTTTTGGGAAACACAGAACTTCATATTTTGACTGCGAACCCCAAGCACTGTCTGACTGCGTTCGTTCTGTTATAAAGTGTGCAACACGTGAGAAATATTCTGACAAAGTTCCTTTGGTAGCACTCCTAGACTAGAATGCTTCAATTCAAAGACGCCATTCCATTTCCAATACATTCATTGAAAATTATATGTCAGACGATGGCTAAATTTAGACCAGTCATTGTTATGGGCTTTCATTTAATTTGAATGGTGGAAATTGAAGCACATAGCTCAAATATTCCTAAAATAATTAAGTAATAGAATGGATGTTCTGGATGCTTGATTTTACTACAAGCACTACGTGACGCGAATTGACAGGTGTATGATATCCAGTAGTAATCTAATTAACAAAAACAACAGAGTAGCGGATCTGTTGAGTAGACCCTTCTACACCAAGCACGTAACTGGAATACATGCCTTGCGGGGGGCAAAACCTGCCAGTGCAAGCACTATGGAGGAGCAAAAGCATTTTTCCCTATGTAAATCTCCAGGTTAATAATTCTGCTGGAAAGGGGGACAAAACGATACTAAATCTTTCGTTTGGGGGCATTGTCCCCCGCGCCCTCCTGCAGGTACGTGCCTGGTTTACACTGGAACGGATCCAAACGGAATCGTACCAGTATGGATTCAGATAGGCTTTACGTTTACACTGGACTTGCTGAATCCGTACCGGTACCGATCCACTATCCGTGCCAGTTTGGGATCGCTTTCCAAAGTGCACCCATTTTGATTACGCACTTCAAAGGCTACATTTGACATTTTCGTCAGCAAATGTTCCAAGCCACTGCTGTTTTCCTTCACAAAATCAAAGTATGCTCTTTCATCCAACTCTGACACCCGTATTTGAGTGGAACCGTTCCAATTCAGTTTCAAGTGTAAACGGGGCATTGATTTGGATCCGGTCCAGTGTAAACTAGTGAAAAGTGGTACGGATCCGAAATTGTCTGTACAACTTTGGATTAATTCTAGTGTTAACGCAGATTGTGCCGTAACTGCCGGAGACCATGGCAGATGTCAGCAACAGTTAGGAGTTTTGGAAAAAACTGCCTAAAACTGCCTGTGACAGTCTCTGTCAGTAAAACTGCACTGGAAACACACCGTCTGCGGCTGCCGGCGGTACCGGGAAAAAGTTGAAACATTTAAGACTTTTCTAGATGCCGCCAGTAGCCGACAGCAGTTACAGAATACTTGAAACCAGGCATTGATACAAGCTAGGGTCGCTTTACTACAGTGTAGTTGGTGTCATTCTGTCAAAAGTTTCTACCTTATGCGGTGGTAATCCTTAACAACGTAAAAAATCCAACGTGCGTACTAGATACAGTCTCCTTTTATACGAATACCGAACGTTTCGCAGAGCCTCAATCTTCTTAAACTTTTCTGATTTTTAACCTAGAATTAACCTTCATTTATTCTTAAATACCAAGAGGTAACTTCGCCTAAAAGTTAAAGCAATATATTCCAGTCTTTGTTGATGTTTTACTACATCATAAAACTAAGCAAGAGTTTGTATTCTCTATCGATAATGCACAAGTACATCTGAAAGCAGTATCATAGCTAAGATACAAACAAATTCTTATGTCTTGATGAAGTTTGAGCTACGCATTATTCATAAATTATTCTTAAATTTCATGGATTTTGAACCTCAATAGTCTTATAAACTCTATTCTTATAAAAAATAGTGTACCTGTACATATTTTAGGCGTCCATGGAAGCAGCCTGCTTATAGGTAAACTTAAAAACATTTCCATCAATTTCCTCTATAACACTGGTCTACAAGATTTTTGGGAACTTGCTGTTAGATGTGTTTTAGAGGTTTTCGACGGTGCTGATTCTAGAACTTATTTTTTTGAGTATGCGGTCTAGTTTAGTGGCAACATAACCCATTCTTTTTGCTTATCAGATAGCTTTTTGAACTATATATCTAAACTTTATCTCACTGTTTGTTTCTAAAACTGTTCCGTGCGTTACGAAAGCCCTTTGTACGAGCTTTGAAAGAAAAGACGTAAAAAATATGCCACAACATGCATTTATGATGAACTGAAAGTTTGGATTTGGCTTGAAAGATGACCAACCATTCTCGAAAAAACTTAATACAATGGTATTAAGTTTTTGTCAATGGACACGACCAGACGGATTTTGAAAACATTTCATGTCGTTTGCTTTGATAACATTTAATGGTACAAACCACATATATGCATAGTATATGGCGAATGTGCAAAAAGTTTCAAGTCGGGAAGCTTGGCAGCACATCAAGTTGAAGCAGAGTAGGACGACTTTTCCTAACCTTAGAGCAGGCTTCTTTTGAAAGCTTTCAAACTGGTTAAGGTTTCCAAATATCAGGGAAATCTGATGTAATGATTGAATAGGCAAATGTGAAAATAACATCGAAGTGAGCTGAAGACCAAGATAAACCTTAGGCTCCTCGTGTGACTTGCACTTCTTGCGCTCAACATCTATAAGATTGTTGGAATACCAATTCTTGATGCGCATGAGCTAACGGTAATCTCCCAAAGGGAATCTATGAGCATGCGCAGCAGGCATAGTTTCAGTTTGCTTGATTGTAGGCAGTGCAATGGGATAGTGCATGGCTCGCGCATGGCAATAGATTCCCCGGCCAATGATTGGTTTTGACCTGCAACGGCTAGACAGTAGGTTTTAATAATGTGGGCAGTCATTGGTATCCTCAGCAAGAGAGTAGACAAATCTGATAAGAAAAACTAGATTACCTTTTCGTATTCTCATGCAGCGACGCCTACACATAGGAGACAGGAGAGGCCAGGAGCGAATCCAGAACTAGACTTGGGAGCTTTAAGTATCTTTATCATGTGAAACGTTTCTTAACACTGTTGCTTGCTATAGGAAACAGTGCTGTTTGGGGGCATGCCCCCCTGGATCTGTACGTGGGAATTATGACCACACCCAAATAATCGAATTATCGATTATTCAATAAATATCACACCGAATAATTGAATAGGGAAATCAAAAGGTATGGACAGCCCTAGTGTAGATTCATTATAAAGCAAAGGTAGATGTAATATTGTGTGATACGAGACATACGACCAGTGTCAACCATAGTAGTCTCATTCTAGATAATCAACATCACATAGCACGTTCATAAAGCTGATTCTGCAACTACGTTGATGTATGCAAATTAGTACAATAGTAAAGTAGAAGACTTCAAGTGATTTTAAGGACATGGGAAATCAAGGAGGGCTTTAAGATTAGATACAAGGACCCAGGGGAGCATGTTGTAACATTAGCTGGGCCTAGGGATGCATTGGAAGGACTTTCTGCTCGTCTGAATGTATATTTATTGCATGCATTTCATCACCATTACTTTTAAATGTTTCTCAAGCACATCCTTTCTATCGAGGAGACTACTTCGTACTTGGGAACACAATTTTTAATATCATCTTAGAAGGCTGATAAGATCAACACAACTCATTGCTCATTGTTAGGCAATGCAAAAGCTGCCTAGTCTGGTCTAATATCCAGTCAGTTGGTAAAAACAAAAATGGTATTACAAAAGTGAATTTATAGCAGATGTGAGCTGAGGCTTCTTTGTTGGGAGTTAAGTTGAGAATTAATTATATACACAGTAGAAAATGAATTGAAAAATACTTCAAAATAGTTGCTGTGATTGGTATAAAGTATGAGCGAGATATCAGAAAATTCATTCATTCATTTACCGCTTCGATTATCGACCCATCAATTGTTGGAAAATCAGAGAGCAGAGATGCTGCTTAGGACTGCTAGAATTTACTGTATTATGTAGACATACTACCAACTGTCTAATGTACTACAACAATCCATATTAATCTACTGTATCTATCTATCTATCTATCATCTACCTATCTATCTATCATCTACCTATCTATCTATCTATCTATCTATCTATCTATCTATCTATCTATCTATCTATCTATCTATCTATCTATCTATCTATCTATCTATCTATCTATCTATCTATCTATCTATCTATCTATCTATCTATCTATCTATCTATCTATCTATCTATCTATCTGTATATCTGTATATCCATCTGTATATTCATCTATAGATCTATCTATCGATCACTTTATCTTCCTCACTTTGATGAAGTTCTCCATGTCATACCCTATTGCAGTGAATCTTGACATTATGAAAGAAGTTAATGCCAAACCTTACTTGCTCAAAATGTTCATGTTCATTGCCATGGCTTGTCGTGCTCACAACGTGAACCATCTATACTAAAGTTACTAAGTTTGGTAAGCAATGTCACCATTTTATTCGATTTGGAATGCAGTAGATGGTGGGAGTACAATGAGATGACGAAACAGCGGGCAAAGGACAATCAAAAACACATAAAATTTAAAAAATGTTTAGTTTTTGGAAATGCAATTTCCTTTCATGCGTCAGACAATAACAGAAAAGAACTCACCTTTTGACTTTCTCCCTCTTTGTCGAACAGATCATCTAATCTCCATCAAAATGCTTTCTTTTCTATCGGCTAAAGCAAAATTCTATCATCATGAATATTTAATTCTGTATGACAAACGAAAACTAATTGCTAATTTATGAAAAATTTCAAATCAGCCATATTGAATTTACAATGATTAGTGTTGAGACTGCTAAAAATTGCTTCATTTCATTTGACGTAGAAGTTCAAAATTTTGTAAAGACTTTGATGAATGGTTTTGCAGATTTAAAATAAGTAAAATAAGTAATTAAATAAAGGAACGAACCAGCTCCGGAAAAATTACACGTCAGCTCCGGAAAAATAACACGTTTGTGGTGATAATTCTAGTTATCGGTAGGAAAAAGGAATTTAAGATCTCAGCCAAGTAGGTGAAGAAATTTGGACTTTCTGTCAAAGATGGAGCTAAAGTTGGGACCAAACTAGACAATATTTTGCACATATTAATTCTCATTATTGTTTCACCAATGGTTCCTTGTTTATGTCACCAATTTCGGTTCACCAATGGTTCCTTGTATTACAGAAAAGTAGCTGCAGGGGCTCAGGGCAATGCCCCAAAATGAAACAGCTAGCATGAGTTTTCTCTCAACAGAATGATTGACGCATGCCAAACAGAATGAAGTTAGATCTTCTGTATGACAAAGCTTTATAGTTTGGTCCTAGCTTCACCTACAGTGGGCTCAAATCTGCCCCCTCTCCAATTCTAGCGCTAGAAAATCTTTATTTTGCACTATTCAGTTCTTCGCCCCCCCCACTTTTTGTACTCTGCCAGCATCCCTGATTGCGAGCGTACATCGAGTGAAGCCTCTACACAATCGAGAATGCATAGACTTTCCCATGTAACGATGTTTCCTAGCCTGGCAATCATGAAGGAAACTGTGAAACCAGTGAGAAAGACTGTCGTAAATCGGTTAATAAAAGAAGAGAAGAACAGCTATTGGCAAAATTATTAACGTACTTTAATTTGTTAAATTTCTTTATGTTTATATATAAGTTAAAACAAGTATACGGGAAGCGATCTGAGCAACACCTTTTCTAATCCTTTCCTTATTACACTGAACAACTAAGGCACGAATTTTGGAATTGGCTTACGGAAGAACCTGCTTTAAACACAGTCGGTTATACATACTTGTGCGTACTATATACCCTGAAACATGGTCATTTATTAGTGTCTGGCCTATTCACCTAGTGTTCGAGAACCTTTGGATGCATAATGTTTGGACCATACAATCTTTGCAAGCGATTTTTATTTACACACTTCACCAACCTTTTCTTAAATATAAAATTTAAGCATTAAAAGATTACAATATTCAGTTGAATGGGAACTTGAACATTGCGGTTTTCATCAAAGACCGTTGCTTGCTAAGCGTAGTCTGCTTGATAAACTCTCAAATATCAAACAACTCAACATGCATGCTAGCAGTCGTAGAAAGAGCTCACAATATGCTTAGAGCAGTGCTTCTCAATCATTTTTTGCAAGGCTCCCCTATGGAAAAAATATATTTTGCGCCCCCCGCTTGCTATAAATAAGACCATTCATACACATCCCTTCAGCACTGCATCGTGACCCCCTTGAGGGGCGTGCTCCACTATTTGGGAAACGCTGGCTTAGAATTGTGACAACATGATGCTCAATTACCAAGTTGTGTGTGGGTAAGGGCGGGCAAGACTCTTCAGTTTGGCGGGTAATGCTTCCCTATGCCCCTCCTAGCTTCATGCTTGTGTATAAGTCAAGGAGCCACCCAAAATTTGCTTTGATCACTCATATAGCTTGAAGAAATGCTTCTGCGAACTAATGAGATCAAGTTTGACTACATAATATGAATTAATGTTGTCGTGAAATGCCATTTGGACAGAGGGAGGAGGTGCATAGATATAGATTGCCCCATTGTGCCATACCCTTACCCATGGGTGTGGGAGGACTTGAGATTTAGGAGGGTTATAAACTCTCTGCCCGAAAGATCAAAGAGATCTAGAGAACAGTCAAAAAAAGCTGCCCGAATTTCCTAGTGCTCTTTCAGAACAGTTGCCTGAATGAAACGGATTTCTGCTCAAATAAAGTGGGCTGCAGCCCTCCCCTCAACCCCCTCTTCTACATTTATACCTTTACCCTATTTCGTCAAGAAGTTGTCAAGATAGTATGGGGACTTCTAGAGGTACTATAGAGACGTTGGATTAAGGTGAAAGGCTAAGCAGGAACTCTGCATCAGTTACTGCCAAGTGACTGCCAGCCAATTGTGCTGCCCAAGCGTTTGAGCACTACATGGCAGGGTCCGATAAAGGCGTGGGCACCACCCACAAGCAGCTCCATTCTTTGCCTGCAGCTCGCTCCAGTCATAAGTATTTTCGTACATCACTTTGCTTTCCCTGGGATGATAGAAAAATCTGCGTCTGAGGCAGCAAAAAGTTCTGTAGAACACGACTGCAAGGTTGATTTGTAGAAACTTCTTTTGACACACAATTTTGGTGAAATAAGTGCTTATAACAATTTTCTAGTATATTTAGTATCCTCTCTTGGATAATGCTATACAATGGAGTAAGTCAGGGGTTGACTATCCGGTCGGGCCATTCGGGCGAATGTCCGAAGGGTCGGCTGCATAAATAAGACAAAATGTTAAATTCTAACAACAGAGAAATCCACAACGTATGCATGAAAGAACGGACATTAAAACTGTGGATTCATCAGAAATCTGCAACTTTTCTAACATCTCTGCCCATCGATTTACATACTCTAGAAATTGCAAGCCGCTTCAGTCAAACTATGCCCGGGCCGAAATTTTAGCCAGCCCGCCCCTGGAGTAAGACCCTGAGTTTTTGTAAGGAAACAGTGAGAGATTGTGGCAGTTGCATACTTCTCACACCAGGTACACCTAATGCTTCCAAATCTACAGAACATTCTGCAACATAGATGTAGGAATGGGGGGCTTAGGGAGCACGTGCCCTCATCCTTTTCAAAAATCTATATGAAAAAGTGTCCCTTTTGCAGCTTAGAGAGTTGGCAATAGTGTGGCAGCAAGGCGAATAGCTTAGTATTCGAATATACGAGCATTCAGGTGTCTTTTAGCTATGCGAAGTTCGAATATTTTTCTGACAAATATATTCGAATATTTAATTGAAAGCAAATTTGATTCTAGCGAACTTTTTACACTGCAATCAGCAACACCTCTGGTATCCTTTAACTTTGTAGCAACATAGGATACCACTTTTTAACATGCGTCTTGATATCTTACTTCATGTTTTGTTGTATGCCGTTCTACTTCAGCGTTCATGTTAGGTGTAATGTGCTTGTTTTCTATCTGAAAACCTGCCTTGTATGATATGCGCTTATACTACGCACCTAATAATAACCAAAAAGTTCAAATAAAAATATCGTGTAAAGCAAGAGATATGCCAATACATTTGGGCTGTGCAAGTATGGTCTTCAGCTTCATGTTAAACGATAAAAGAGTGCTAGCTGACAGTGGGCACTAGTTCCTAGCCCCCTTGCTATGCAAAACTGTTTTGTCCACATTTCGTTTTCACATATATATTCCTTCCTAAGAGTAGGAAATAAGGACAACAGCCGTTCATGCGAAGCAGAAAAATTTCTATGTGAAGAATGCTGGTGACAGTTTTTTGGCTGAAAATTTATATTTACTAACATATAACATATGTGCTATAATATTACTTGTCTTTATACCACAGATCTTTTATATATTATTAACATATAACATATAACATATGTGCTATAATATTTACTAACATACAACATATATTACTTGTCTTTATACCACAGATCTTTTTTAATAGGACTACCACTAAACAGCATTGCCCGTGCTTACAACTGACACCTGCATTGCTTGGGTTAAGCTATTTTTCATATTTTCTACTTTATGTTGATTTTATGGACAGAAAGAGAACTTACGGGGTGTTCATACTTATAGAAGTAGCAGGCCAGAAAACGTGGAATAACCATGCATGACACTCTGTTCAGTACACTTCTTTTATAAGAAGCCATTTTATAAGCAACATAGAAATAATAAGCAACCTAACACTTAACAGACTAAAATATAAGAAACTTTTAGAACTACAAGGACAGAGCTAAGAAACTTTAGACAAATAGCAAGGGGCGTGGCTAGGGCTATAAAAGTGGGGAACATCAATTAAGAACTATTTGTGACGCCCTCTACTTCTCTGAAGATTTGTTACTACCCCACCCCAATTATTTTCCTATTGATTTTAAAGGAATCTCGACCACCATCCTGGCCAAAAGTGGGCGCCATTTGCCATACCTCCTCGTAGCCACGCCACTGCAAGTAGCACATTGAAATCGTTACCTTGTTCAACGTAAAGCTGTACTACAATTGGTGTACCACAGGGCTCTGTACTTGGACCTTTTCTCTTCAACGTTTTTATAAACCACCTATTTTATAGGGATCTGGAATCGTAAATATGTGACTTTATGGACGAGACAACTATTTACTCGTGCGATTCAAATATAGACTCAGTAATTATTAAATTAGAGAGAGATCTACAAGAATTATTAGAATGGTATACGGCTAATGGAATGAGTGGCAATCGATCAAATTTCCAAATAATGTTCTTAGGACTTCAAAGAAAAAATACGGTATGCCGTAACATCAATGGACAACTGATAACTGATAGCCATTCGCTCAATCACCTAAACACAGATTATATATGGGAATTTTTCGCAAAAAAGGATGTTCAATATGATCTCCGCACAAAGGAATTATGCAAACTCCCGTCAGTAAGTTCCCGAGGCTGTGTACTGAACTTCCTATCCTTTAGAGGGAGTTATGGAATTCCACTGATGATTCGATAAAATTGTCACCTTCTCTTGAGATATTTAAAAGGGAAATACGTAGCTAGGATGGTGTTAACTGTAAATGTTTTATTTGTAATTAAGTTAGTTTTGCTTCTCTAATTTGATAGTTGGTATTAATTAGCTATAAGCTATATATGTAACTAACTTTACATAAGTCTTGTGATTTGATTTTTGATTTTGATTTTCCAGAACTTCGAGGCTGAATTGTTCTTAATTTGTTCTTAAATTGGTAGGGTGTAGGCGATTCAGAAATACATAGAAAGACAATATGCAAGACAGCAATGAATGTTTTGATTCATTGAGAACCTATTAGTCAAATGTTTCATCCAAGATGGTCTCTCTTGCAGATCAATGTTTTTTATTGAAAAAGTTTATAAACAGACAATGTTTGTACAACATCTAGTTTCACCAATGGCAACACTAATTCGCGAAATCAAAGAGCAGAAGTGACAAGGCTACCAATTCTCAACGGGCTAGGAAGGAAAGGACATTTCATTTCCATATGCTACTGGAAGCATCAAGAAATACATTTTACAATGGATCTTCAGCTTGTTGTCAATTTATTTTACTTTCCCACAAATTTCAGGCTCGTGTTCTTACAAAATTAGTAAAGCCATTACATCATTTTTAATTAAGTTAGTTTTGCTTCTTTAATTTGATAGTTAGTATTAATTAGCTATAAGCTATATATGTAACCAACTTTAAATACCTTTTGTGATATGTATGATATGATGTCACAAAGCCCCGACAAAGCAGACAAATGAGTAGGCTGTAAGCAGGGGGGTGCAGGAGGCTTGGGGCAACAGCCCCCAAACGGCATTATTTCATATAACAGTAGTGCTTAGAGACTTCTCACATGAAAAAGACGATAAAATTAATCAGATAACCCCCAAAGTCCTGCTCTAGACCCATCCTAGGCTGTAAATATGAATTGCATTTGTTAGAAATGTTTCCCACTTGGTGAAAAGCGCTCCACGACGGAGCAACAAAGCAAAAATCTATACAGATATATTCATTCATGGTACAAGGGTTGAACACAACAGGCTGTATATATTTTGACTATTTTGACACCAGCAGCGTGTGGCGGTGGAGATGCCAAGAGGTAGAGACAGATGGAGGAAATTCGTGAAGGAGGCCACGGCGGATCGGACACGACCCAACCGCAGTTGATGTTGGGCATGGAGAATATTAAACTACAGGTAGCTACGCCAAATTTATGTTCAGTAATAAGAACAACAAAGAAGACAATAATTAAAGTTGAAAGACCTCATTGTATCAAAATGTATCATAAATATGGGCACTAGTGCTCCCTGATGGAAAGGCTGTAGCCCCCCTTTTGTATCCCCAACAGTGAATGAATTCATAGAAAAACAACCATGCGTTTTCTAGCATCCGCCATTTTTTCATTCCCTCTAGTCCCTCCTCCTCAAGAGGAGGTTAAAGCAATATGTTTGATAAACAGCAAAATAACAAAACAATCAAAATAATGAAATGATAATGAAATTGAATAAAATAAGAATTAATAAAAACAAATAGCAGGGAAGCAGCATTGCAATATCACCCCTGTTGTCCATAGAAATAGAAGTGTTTGTTTTAAGTGTTCTTTTTTTCTCTTCGTTTGTGTTTGCCTCTTCTTCTTTCCTCTATGTGTTCTTCAACTGGATTGCAGGATGTGATGCTTGGTTCTTGATTCATTTCAACCTCTGGCATGTTATTTGTCATGCTATCCTCTATTGAGGTATTGCTGGCTGTTGCCNTATTCATTCATGGTACAAGGGTTGAACACAACAGGCTGTATATATTTTGACTATTTTGACACCAGCAGCGTGTGGCGGTGGAGATGCCAAGAGGTAGAGACAGATGGAGGAAATTCGTGAAGGAGGCCACGGCGGATCGGACACGACCCAACCGCAGTTGATGATGGGCGTGGAGAATATTAAACTACAGGTAGCTAAGCCAAATTTATGTTCAGTAATAAGAAAAACAAAGAAGACAATAATTAAAGTTGAAAGACCTCATTGTATCAAAATGTATCATAAACATGGGCACTAGTGTTCCCTGATGGAAAGGCTGTAGCCCCCCCTGGTATCTTTGGCTACATCCAAACCGTTTGGTAGCCAGCACACATTAAATAGCTGCTGAACCATAAACACTAGTTATTGTTACAGTATTTAACAAGAAGGAGCGTCCACATCCTTGAAGATCTGATAATTGTAATAAAACTACAATTTTATCCTTTGGCTGTGACGAAACAAAACTTTGTTACCTACTCTTAGCTTCCTAGCAACTATACGTAGACGATCTTTGAAATTCTTCTCTTTTATGTTCTGTTTTCTTTGGAGTTTTGTTGAATAATGAAATTACACAGAAATTCCTAGCAATACTTTATGAAAACCTTGGTGAGAAAATCCCAAAACTAGCATAAGTGGGCTGAATGTCTTAAGGCTGATTTCCATTCACCAATTTCTGGCACGCGCGATTTTGTGATCGACATTTTGCGAACACATGGTGAATATCAAATTACACTTCAGCTACACCTACGCAAAGTGAGGGCTCTGAAATGCAGTCATTTGCTGCATAATAAGAATGTTTTTCAAGGGGGCAAACAAACTCCCTGCTTGCTCTTAAAGCTAAAATAACAGCTATTATTTTCAGAGTGGCTAGTGGCTTTTGCTTCTCAAATGTCCTAATTTTTCTTAAAGTAGATGGCAGAAACTAATATCTCTGTTAATTTCCCACTTACCTATCTTCCTTGATTACTATGTATATACACTCTTTTTCTTTATAAGAATACCTAATTTTTTTCTGCGTCTCAATATTCTTAAAAAATTTCGGTCTTGAGCCTCAGATTATTCTTAAATTATTCTTGAATTTTTCTTGCTCAACACAAGGTGTAAATTCGCGTTAAGATCAAAGAAACGTATTAAATCATTTTTGATGTGTTGATTCACCATAAATTTCAACGAGAACAAAAAGAACAAGTCAAAATACGGTTTTAGTGCAAAAGCATTATTTCAACTCCATCAATATCATCAATGCCAATGTAGTCCTCGCTATCATCTGAATATGTAACTCTTAATTAAATTTGAGTCGATTAACAAAATATTTTAGTTTTGATGAAGGTTGAGCCTGGCAATATTCTTAAATTATTCTTAAATTTTAGCAATTTTGAGCCTCAATATTCTTATAGACTATATTCTTATAAAAAAGGAGTGTAATGCTGTTCATGTGCAAAGCGAACTTCAAACCACATAAGTCCTAGCCAGAGTAGTCCCAAGCTACGACGCCATTGTGCA
>OLMO02000302.1:2619789-2637112 GCA_900291935.2 Cassiopea xamachana | reverse complement strand
GGCAAGGATGGGCCAGCAAGAGCAGAAGGACACAAATTTGCATGGGCAGCTCTTTGGGGCACAACCTAATATAGGCATCTCTGAGTTATTTAAGTTCCATCCTTTAGCAGGACCTATATTTCACACAAATGAGCAAATAGCTCTCTTTTCCAATCATATTCTACTTGTCTATACCACTTATTTGACCTCCGCTGTATTATATCAATGTCCAAAAAAGATTCTATAGCATTTCATAAAGGGCACTTTTGCTCCCTCTGCTACCCCAAATGAAAGGCAGGAGGGGTGCTTGCTCCCTTCTGCCTCCCTCTCCGGCGTCCCTGGATGCATCCATTTCAAGACCTCATTTGGTTAAAGTTCAAAAGGCGAGCTCAAATTGCTTTCTGTGACATGACAAAGCGTTCAGCTCAATTCTGAAAGTGTCAGCTGTTCACACGGCATAACAGCAAGGCCAAAAATAAACCCTGTCTTAGTACATATATAGCAGATTCAGCCTATATATTATCAAATGTTGGCATACACAGTCAATAATCCATTATCGGTTTTTTAGAATCAGCTAGCTAAAATTGTCTTTCTTTTACTTTGAATTTCAACATTGAACAGCTGTTAAATCTCTATTATCACAAGCATTAGCGAAAGGTAGAAATGGCGAACATTTTCAATGGAAAGAGAGCTCGTAAATTGGGATACATATTTTTTCAAGGCATAAGTGGCGCCATGTAAGAAATAATAGGGTTCAAATTACCCCCAAAATGCCGAAAGTGAGTGCAATGAGAAATTTTAACGGTCCACGCCTTTCAGATTGGTTTAAGATATGGAAGTGCAGATTATGAAATTGGGATAGTGCATAGAAATTTCCAGACATTTTGAAGTCGACGGGGGCTTAGTAGAATTCTGGAGGCTCCAGGTCTCCAAGCACCCAGGTTGCGCCACCCCTGGTCTAGTGGCGTAACGGAGACACTAGGGGCCCTTTGGAAAAAAGTACGATGGGGTAAACAAAAATGGATGAATGAATCCGGTGTTGTGTTAACAACAATAGTTAGAAAGGGATTTGGGATGGCCAAAGGAAGCCTTTAAACACTGTATGGCGAATAAGCACATAGTATCTAGAATTTGTTGGGGCCTGTTTTGGTCGAGGAACCTTAGTTTTTAAACTAAGATGCCCTAAACTGCCTTGTGCCATCCTTGGTCATAGGAAGAACATGCTACTGCAACTTTTCCTTGTTGCTGTATTAAATTTCAAAACGTTATGGAGAAGCTAGTGTGTGAACTAGAGAGCCAGGGTGGAGCGTTAGAAAAGAGAGAAAAACGGTGAAAGACATGGATTAAGAAACTGGTAGAAGTTATCGTTGGAATTTAGACTTAATGTACTTGAAGTGTGGAAATATGTCAATTTTTATTTTGCTTACCCTGCACCATAAAGCTGTCCTGGGTTCATTAGAACGTCTTACATTGCTACTTTCCACTGTGTGCCAATGAAAATGTGCTTCTGATATGTATACCGCCCTCGTTGATTCAGCATTCACGCATGCAAACACAGTATAATAGCAGGCTGCTTGATTTCAGATAGTACCTAAGCAGAGGCTACGTGATCCTCTCCCCTCCCCCCTTTCTCATATCATCATCTTCATCGTCTGCTTTAAAGCACTCTGTCAACGGTAGACTGTGATCACTGGGGTAATTGGCGTACGTTGGGGTTAGTGCAACTAGAGCCCCTAAGTTTCTGATAACGCAAAGTTTTTTTGCATTGCACTCTTTTTTTATAAGAAAAATTGTATAAGAACACGAGCCTGAAATTTGGTGGAAAAATTAAGGACGAATTAAGAACAAGGCACAGCCTGAAGCCTGTCGCAAAAAATTATTTTTTGAAAACGATACATAAGCTTTTCACTAACAAATGGACACGAAAGGTCCTTTCCTTACAAACCTAAGGAGAATTGACAGCCTTGTGACTTTTTGTTTTCCACTTTCGCAGACTAGTTGCTCCTAGCGAAACTAGGTACTGTACTTAACATCGTCTATTTTGAATTGCTTGTAAACTTTTTCAATAGAAATCATTAATATTCAGGAGAGACCATCTTGGTTGAAACGTTTCGCTCTCAAGCAATCAAAATATCCAATGTTGTCTTGTATGTTGTCTTTCTATGTATTTCTAAATGGCCTACACGCTACTAATTTAAGAATAAATCACGAATGATTCAGCCACAAAATTTCGGAAAATTTAAGAACAGCCAAGCTGAACCTCAATTTTACTGATTCTTATAGAAAAAAATGAGTGCATTATGCAAGAGAGATTATCTTGGTTGTAACATTTTGCTCTCATTCAATCAAAATATCCAATGTTGTCTTGTATTTTATCTATCTATGTATTTCTAAATAGACTACACGCTACTAATTTAAGAACAAATTAAGAACAATTCAGCCTCTAAGTCTGGGGATATTTAGAACAACCAGCCTGAACCTCAATTTTACTGGTTCTTATAAAAGAGTGTATTTTGTGAAAAAACTAAGATGATATTCCAATCTTATTGAGTTCAAAAGGGCATCAAGTGTCCCTGCACGTCACTGACTGTACTGTCGAAATTTTACAAAACAGAACTGCCTATTTAGGCATTTACTTGGTATTTACTCTCCCCTTAGATTATCTCCTCGAGATTCCCTTTTAATTTCCCTTGATTTCCTACTTGTTTTTCCTATTTTTAACTTTCTATATAAACCCCGATTGCCTATCTATTAATCAGCTGATAATGAGATATGTAGTCTCGAAACGTCCGGTAGCTTTTCGGTGAAGTCTTTGGTTATGTCTTAAAATTCAATGGTTATGTCTTTAAACTTGGTATGTCACCTTGAAATCTGGAAATGTCGTATTAAACAGGAAGAAACGAACTCTCAGTTATATTTTTCGTCTTGGCTCTTCTATTGAAGTTTATAATACAGCTGCGTTTTCCAAGAAGCGTTTCAATCTCAGAACTGTATTTCTACTCCTTTCTTCATCCTCTCCACTTACTCTCATATATTTCCTCTGTGTTGTTTGTCCTTGATGTAAGATTCAAGGAGCACAGTAGAGATTTTAGGAGAATAGTCCCTTTACATCTTACAAGGTGGTCCTTTTTTTGTCTGAGCATGCCTCGAAATATGTGTCCCAATTTTCAAATTGGCCCCTCTTCTTCATGTTTCTTAGTGCTACTACCAGTGGCGTAGCAGTAAATCGATAGACTCTTGTAAACTCTTGAAAATGAAGGTGATAGGATTCGCCTGGCTATGCTTCGAGTTCTATCTTTCTCCATCACTCGAAGCATGACCGCACAATCAAGTGTTGGAGGCAGTAAGGACTGAAAATTTTTGTCTATATAAAAAAATCAAGGTAAAATACTGTTGGCGTCTTTGCCCTTCTTTCGATATGATAAATGCTCCTGCAGGGCCAGTGGTGTAGAAGTAAACCGATTGCTAGGGGGCTCTATTGATAGTTAGGGGGCTCTATTGATAGTTAGGGGGCTCCATTGATAGCTAAGGGGGGCTCTTTTTATGTATGTATCTCTACAAACAAATTTCAAGTTAATCCACACAGTTATATAAGAAAACGATAATTTCATCCAAAAACAACTTATTTTTAATATCCTACACCAGGGGTGGCCAACTCCCGGCTGGCGAGCCGCATGCAGCTCTTTGCTTGGCTTCATGCAGCTCTTTGCTTGGCTTCATGCAGCTCTTACACTCATATTGAAGAATGCGTTTCTTATATATGCTTATTTCCCTCGAGTTAAATAAGATATATTCGTGTGAGAAGAAAGTATAGGAATGGTCCTCATGTATCCTCATTAGTTTGATGTGGGTCTTCGCGGCACCACAATAAAAAATGCGGCTCTTACCCTCTCACTGGTTGGCCACCCGTGCCATACACCTTGTGAAATAATACTTTCTCGACAGCTTTTTAAATCTAAAATGGCCTTTTAAAACAAAATAATGATTCATTTATCTTTTAAGTTGTCCATTCATTTGCATGCCATAATTTTGAGATTCTAAATTTTTATGCAGAGCAAGTATGGAAAAACAATTTATTGTTCCACCCGTCCTTGCAGACTCACTCTTATTTGAATGTTCATTTGTATAAATGCAAGCAACTTATCTTACCTATCTCTTTGGAGTGTAATCAGATGCAATCTGTGGCAGATCCTACTATTTCTGAAGCCTGCAATCTCAGAATTTAATCATACTTCATGCAACCACTTTTTGGGCCACTTTATTACTAATATTATTTTGGTGTAATCCAATATCAACATTGACCTTGAATTGTGTTTCGAAACAGCATTAGAGGTTAGCAAACATTTGATATCAAGCCATACATCGGTTCATATCGTCTTTGATTACATCTCAATATTTCGTATTGTACAAAGGACAGGCTCGTGAGTGTGAAAAGAAAGCTAATTGACTGAATCGAGCTGCTTTCATTTCTTCAACTGTAGACATCAGATAAGGAAACAACAGTGTTTCATTTGGTGTTTTCTAAACATGCAGCTCCATATCAATGCTTCTTAAAATAAACTCTACAGCGGTTGTTCTCAAATATGACATTGCAAGAAATAAATCATGGGTTAGATTGAACAGTAGAACATCAAATATCCGTAATATTCCTACGCTAAAATCAGAGGCACAAGATTGTCTCGAAACTTCGCGTGGGTCAAGGCACCATTTTCTCCTACCACACAATAGATTCACACTCTTTTTTTACAAGAACTAGTAAAATAGAGGTTCAGGCTTACTGTTCTTATATTTTCCCAAATGTTTTGGCTGAATTTTTCATAATTTGTTCTTAAATTAGTAGCGCGTAGGCCATTTAGAAATACATAGAAAGACAATATACCAGACAACATTGGAGATTTTGATTGATTGAGAACGAAACGTTTCAACCAACATGGTCTCTCTTGCATATTAATGTTTTCTATTGAAAAAGTTTACAAAAAGTTATAAATAAACATTTTTGGTACAGTATGTAGTTTCGCTAGGAGCAACTATTTGGAAAAATGGAAGACAAAAGGTCTCAAGGCTGTAAATTCTCCCCAGGTTAACAAGGAAAGGACATTTCGTGTCCACTTGTTAATGGAAAGCTTCTGTATCGTTTTCCAAAAATACATTTTACGACAAGGATTCAGGCTCTGCCTTGTTCTTAATTTTCTTCTGCATTTTCCACCCAATTTCAGGCTTGTGTTCTTATAACATTGCTCATATAAAAAGAGTGTATTATGTGTCTGGTGAAGGGCAGACTGTGCTATCCAAACACATCTTATTTTGGAAGGCTTCTATCATCTTCTGAACCTGGGTTACTTAAACACAACCCTTTGGTAGCTCAGCCGTGTTAGTGTTAAATAAGCTATATTATATTTTATTATTAGAAATGGTTCTTTAATTTTGTACAGATTTGCTTGGAAGAAGTTTGCATGCACAGAATTGTAAATGAATGAATTATTTAATTAGTTAATTAATTAATGAGCGAATGAAGAATGAATGAATGAATGAATGAATGAATGAATGAATGACTGGATGAATAGCTTGTTGATTATGCACAATTATGGCTAGAAAGAGTTTGTATATAAAGAAATGTAAATGAACGAATGAATGAATGACTGACTGGATGAATAAATGAAGATATGGACAAAACCCAAGAAGAAGACTTATGTGTTGTGGCGTAGCAAAATGCTGGCAACTACGCCCATTTTTGGGACATTTTAGGACTTCCACTCCCCAAGAAAATATTTAGGAACGCCTCCGTATCGTTCCTTCCTTCTTTCTGCTTTAAAAACAAAGTTGCTTAACAAAGTTTCAGAAGAGGCTGTCTCAATTGTTATAATTGATGTTGATAACAACATTTCATGAAAGTTAACCCATCCTTTAGTGTCTTAATGACCCCTGTCTTGGACAACAATAAGGCAAGAGCTATAGAGGTTTAATATGTGACTCATGAAGAGGAATGCTGGCTAGAATTTGTGCAACTGCTGCCTTTTGAATGGTGGTTTTTCAGCTAATTCGTAAAAGGATTTTACAGATCCTAGGGATCGAGGTCAGTGTTACTAAAGGTTTTTTTATAAGAAACCTAGCTCACGGCCCAGCACTGAAAGTTTCTTAATTTTTGACCACATTTTACTTATAAAAGTTTCTTAAACGTTCCTTAATTTAACGAACTAAATTGCTGGGAAAGCGTACGCAGAACGTGAATATAGCAAACTATTTGTCCAGTAACAAACAAAATGTGTCGGTACGAGCTAAAATCTACAGCAATGCCATATTCACACCATTTTTGTATAGCTTTACGTTGAATCATGCAACGATTTCAATGTGCTGTTTATCTAAAGTTTCACAGCTCTTTCCTTGTAGGTCTAAAAGTTTCTCAAATTTTAGGCTGTCTAGTACTAGGTTGCTTATAAACTACTATCTTATAACAAAAGCGTCTATTGGTAAGTGAAGGTGTGCTTTCGTGTACGGTAGAACGGGCAAGGCTGGGGGGCTATAGCCTCACCTTCTTAGGATTTGAGATATTGCCTATAGATGAAAAGCAACTACATTTGTAGATAACGGGCTACCTTTAGTTTCTTACGGCAAAAAAATCACTGACATCTTAGGCTGTTCGTAAAACAGAAGATAGCCTTGCTATTTTGTGTTACATATCAATGTCTACCGTGCGGTCAGGAAGATTACAGAACTTAAATAATGCTTTACGTTGATTGCAAGTGGATCAGTGCAAGTAATCTACAGCAAAACATGCTTTTTTCATCGTGTCAATTCACACCAACAAGTTCTTCATGTAGTGGGAAGCAAAAGTACTCTTCGTCATTTCTCATATCCATGTATATTCGTCAAAAAATAGAATAATACCTGTACTTAGAGCTAACGAATATGCATGTTGTGATTCTCATAAGATAGCTGGGTAGCTCCACCCCCAGAGGCGTCCTGGCACCTGTAGAGTAGGCGGGCCTAGATCAAAGATTTTCCGACATAATTCGAAACGTTTATTTTTACCAACAGCAAAAGTCCGAAAATTTTCCGAAGTAACATTGAAATTTCCAAAAATCCGACGATTTCTAAAAAACTGGGGGCCGTGGCCTCCCTGTCCCCGGGCCACGACGTTCCTGCCCACCCTCTTACAACCTGACCAAGATCACAGCACTGTCGATGTTCAGGGCAGAGTTAGGGTTAGGTCTGTTGCTGTGGGGGCTCAGAGGGCATAGTACCCTCTTGAAGAAATGCTGGAAGGTTTTGGAGGGGGTATAGCCCCCTTTTGAGTGCTAAATTATTGAAATTCTTTTTCTACTTCGCTCAAGATCTGTGTACTCACTTCAGTATTGTTTCAATACAAAATAATGTTATAGCCTGGCAGAAATTTGGTGTTCAATGGAATATCGAGGAATGAATTGGAGTTGTTTTGCATGATTCTAAAGAGTGTCGTTTCCAAAATTCTTTCATGAGCCTCCTTGCCAAGAAATAAGTACTATGCTCAGTGGCTTCGACCCCTTTTTCTGGGGGGCTGTGTAAAGCAATAATTTGCCGACGGAATCTGATAGTGCTGTGAAATCATTCATTGAAGTGTTTCTTATCAAAACTCCTTATTTCTACAGGGTGCACTGAAGATAGAAAGGGGACATTTTGAGCACTCTGTTGATTATGTCTTTGCAAAAGATACAGTCATGACCGACGAAAGTCATTGACGTAAACCTACTGACGAGTTCGTCGAAGGCTAGGGGTATAACACTCCCTACACCCGAGGCCGCCGAGAGGGGAGTAAATTCCCCCAAAGACCTAGAAGTCAAGGGGGCCTTATAGCACCCAATGCTTCAAACTTCGGAGGTCTTATAAAGTAAACCAGCAGTAATTTCCCAAAGTTAATTTCTAGGTTCTAAAAACTTTCTCCTCGCTTCACTCGCAGGGGGCCTTGTCTTTTTCTTTTGTTCGATAGTCTCTGAATTCTCTCATCGGCTCTGCCTACCCCCCTAGCTACACCCCATACTACATCCTTGGTTATTGGCTGGTTAGGATATGCTATTTAGGTGTTTCCTGACCTTCTAGAACAGGGGTGTCAAGCTCAAATATAGAGTGGGCCAAAATTTAAAACTGAACTGAAGCCGCGGGCCAAGGTTGAATAAAGTATCCTTTTAACAGGTACCCAAATCAATTTTGCAATGAATACTGAACAAGCAAGACTTATATAACTTGACAAAATCGAGGTAAAATTCTGAGGTATTTTAATATAAACTCTTTCACAGGCTAATAATAAGTTTGAAAATAAAATAACAATAACAAAATCAATCAACCGTTCAAGCTTTAAAGTAGCAAAAGGAAGTGCATGAATATGGAACAAGCAACGTGTACTAGTGCAAAAGTATTAGTAGATTATGGGATTTATAGTATTAGCGGTGAATGTGGCATTAAAGCAGCTCCACCGCTTTATAATACCGGCGGGCCAGCTCTAATGTTAATTTGATATTGCCTCAAGGGCCAAATGAAATTACACGGAGGGCCAAATTTGGCCCGCGGGCCAGAGTTTGACACCCATGTTCTAGAAGTATTTTAGACTATTGGGCTTTGTTACTATTCACAACACGCTTTGACGGAGAATTGCTAGTACAAAAGTAGCTCTTTTGTACCAAGATACCGTAAATCTCGAATAAGACCCGGGGGCTTAAGTGTAAAAATGAATTTTTGGGTGGGGGCTTGTTTGAGGGGAGGGCTTATTCGAAAGGGGGTCTATTTCAAACTTTGGCATTTTCCTCTAAGGTTGACATAAAAAAGGGCACAATTTTCTCACTCAAATAAATTTAAATATTGCAACAAAAGATTTCGCAAACAAAATTTATTAGTCAATAACGATTTCTTCATCATCACGAACGTTGCAATTCTTTTTGCTTTTTTGTCTCCAGTCAAAGGAAGCAATACTGTATAGCTATTGTCATGTGGGGGGGGGGGGGCTNACGTTCTAGAAGTATTTTAGACTATTGGGCTTTGTTACTATTCACAACACGCTTTGATGGAAAATTGCTAGTACAAAAGTAGCTCTTTTGTACCAAGATACCGTAAATCTCGAACAAGACCCGGGGGCTTACGTGCAAAAATGAATTTTTGGGTGGGGGCTTGTTTGAGGGGAGGGCTTATTCGAAAGGGGGTCTATTTCAAACTTTGGCATTTTTCTCTAAGGTTGACATAAAAAAAGGGCACAATTGTTACTCACTCAAATAAATTTAAAAATTGCAATAAAACATTTCGCAAACAAAATTTATTAGTTAGTAACGATTTCCTCACCATCACGAAAGTTGCAATTCTTTTTGCTTGTTTGTCTCCAGTCAAAGGAAGCAATACTGTATAGCTATTGTCATGTGGGGGGCTTTCTAGATATAAGATATTATTCTGCAATTATGACTCCCTTGAATAAGGCCCCATGGGGGCTTATTCGAGAGGGAGCTTATTCGGAGGGGGGCTTATTCGGAGGGGGCTTATACGAGGAGTTATAGTAAGCACGTTTACTCAGATTTATTTTTCTACCAAATAGTAAACTAGCATTTGTAATTTACGAGAACACTTACCTCAAGATATCGCTATGAGCAACAGCAGCACAACACGTTTCCTTGACTGTTTTGACTGTTGGTTACGACGAGGAAGTTGTGAGGTTTTTTGTAGCCGCTATGAAGCACAACATATTTAACAATTGGCACCATGAGAAACGGTGATGAAAAATGGCCTATAGGCTAGACAATGCCTTGGAATATTTGCGAGTCAGTGGATAACCCAGTATTTTAATAATAGCAATAAAAAAACAACAGTAACTAAATGGTCATTTATTTGTATGATGATTCTTCGCACGAAGCCCACGCTGTTGAGTGTGTAGATATTACGAGAAACGCTTAAAAACAGACAACATTGTCTGGTACCGTTGTAATTTTTTGGAATCTGATCAAACTAGTATAGTAAACAGAAATTTGATACTTTATGGTTCGCAAAATTGCTGCGGTTACCGCTAAAGAACACGGAAAATCAAATGTTAAAAGTACAGAATGCTTACCTGGAGATATCGTTGGTTCGAAGTTACATGTTGATCTTTAATCTACAGTGTCGAGTTGAATGTCATAACCAGAAGTCACGTGCTAACGCTATTGATAGCTCTCGTCTATTGTTGCATTCAAGTGTTGTCAATAAGTGGGCTTTATCAGTGATTTCTACTTGATGAAAAGCTAGAAACATCCGCAACGATTTGCGCGAAGCTGTAAATACTGTTATCCACTACGGAGCGAAATTATTTAAAACATCACTGGTCACGCATAAACAAGCAAAATGGCGGCATTGG
The DNA here is from genome assembly GCA_900291935.2 of Cassiopea xamachana. Classification (NCBI taxonomy): domain Eukaryota; kingdom Metazoa; phylum Cnidaria; class Scyphozoa; order Rhizostomeae; family Cassiopeidae; genus Cassiopea; species Cassiopea xamachana. The sequence goes on along the minus strand of OLMO02000302.1, from coordinate 2,626,791 downwards.
ATTCAAGGAGGTTGTCAAAGAATCTATGTGATTGGCCATGGAAGGTTGCTATTTAGGGACACAGCCAGGGGCGATTTCTAGGAGGGCTCAGGGGGCGGAGCCACCTTGTTACAATTACTGATCATTTTGAGGGGGGGTAGAAAGCAATTTTACTTGCAGAGGTAATGGGATAGACTCACAGGTTAATGCAGTTAAAACTGCAGTTCCTCAAGGCTCGTGTCTTGGTCCTTATAGCAATGACCTTTCTAAAGTCATAGAAACTGTACTGTTGCCATGTATGCCGATGATACTGGCCTTTACTTTCGTGGTGCTAGCTTAGCTCGGTTGAATGAGTCCGTTTGCTAGGATCTTCAGACTTGACCATTGGCTTGAAGGGGACAGGCTATCGTTGAATGTAGTTAAAACTGCTTCCATGAATATCTTATCTCGTCAAAAGCATCAGAATATATTAGGCGAATTAGATTCAAAATATTCAAATTTAAAAGAAACAAAATATCTTGGTCTTTAGATTTATAGGCATCTAACTTGGAAAAAGCACATGGATACAGTCTCGAGAAAGTCTTCCCGTGCCTTGAGAGTATTGAAGCATGCAGAACAATTTTTTCCACAGAACATCTTGAAGAACTTGTATATAAGCATAATAGAGCCACATTTTAGATATTGCTCCTCTGTCTGGGGGAGAATAATAGCTAACAGTGCATTCGAAACCTCTGCCAAACCACTCTTAGCAAACCTGGTCTAAGGTCAATTAGCGAACTTAAAGCCTCGGCCATACGCTCTCGACTTCTAACTATACATTGCTTGATAAATGTGGAGCATTGTTGAGTGTTGTCGGTAGAGCATGGAGAAACGCTCTCGACTTTTCGCTCGACTTGAAACTCAACATTCCACTGCTGTATTGTTTGAATGCGTGAAACTTCTGCTTTTCGCTTCTTTTGTAGAATCCTAGGTAGAATCCTTTGTTCACTAATTCAAGAATTTTAACTGCACATACGTATGCTCGACAACGCTCGACAATTTTGAGCTTGACCAAACTTCATTCAACAAAAATAGCCCTCTCGACTTCACTCAATAAGGTGACCAAACGTTCTCGACTTTTCACACAACATGCATGTCAAGCGTTGTATAATGAAAAAGTTGAAAGCGTTTGGCCGGGCCTTAACGAAAATAAGTTAAAACTCATAACTCATAAGCCCCTCAATGACCTCGCTCCAATTATCCTAGACAAGTTCCAATTTGAAGTTCTCAAAAATCTTTTAGAGCCCTAAGAAATACTGATAGGGATTTAAAGTTGCCACTGAAAGAGATTAATAATGGGCAACAAGGATAATCTTTCAGAGGAGCAAAAGCTAAACGTGCACTATCTCTGGCACCTTTTACGTCATATTTGCAAGTAGTTGTTTTATATATCTAGTTTTATACACTTATAAATGTAGACTTTTTTAAAACATATACTTTTTCTTTCTTTTTTTGTAAGTTTCTAGCTTTTATTTTGTAAATGGAAGGCCCCTTGCAAACTAGCCTAGATGAATGGACCACCGTCTATAAAGAATTGACATTATGATGATGATGACCATAATCATCATACCTGCACTTTGAAAATATAGGCGTGTCTGCAGCTAGGCCACACCCAACATATGGGCATGATTGCACCTAGAATCTCCCTTGTTAAAATTTTTAGAAATCACCACTGGACACAGCAAGCCACTCTTCCTGCTGAATCGCCATGAGAAAATTTGAACTAATATGTTTACACGAATCCCCAAAACGCTGTTATGATTTCGAAACAAACTAGCAGTAAGGAAAATTACAAAAATTGCAGAAAATCTCAAAGAAAACCGCTGAGAATCACAATGCGTCAATCTAATAACGAAAAGTCACCTGCGCTTTAGGTAACCGTTTACGTTTGTTGAGAAGTGACTTAGCCCGTATAATGGTAGGTTTGCAGAAATCCCTATAGGTCTATGCGAGAATCAACAATTATATGAGCCCACGTATACAGAATAAAAAAGAATAGGTTTCTTTAGGAGAAGTGAATGAATATCAGTGCAACGTGAAATAGAAATAATTTTTATAGCGCTCCCCTACTAAAAGACAGCCTGAAGGCAATAGTTCTTGGCGTACATAGTCTCACCTCTAGCCAAGGGTACAAATTTCTGATAGATTTATACTGAGGGAATCTAGTTCCCTGCCCTCAATCGCTGCTCCATTGCCTCAAATGGTGGAATAGCACCAGTAGCTGCTACTAAGGGGAGCATTGCTCCCCATGTGCGATCGAGTCGGCAGATTCTTGGCAAAAGTAGTGGACAACAAGCTAAATACACGTTTGTTTAGTAAGAAAGCCAATTTTTGCCAAAGCCTCAATTTTCTTGAAAACTTTTACTTTTGAAAAACACATGTACTCGATAAACACTCGGCTACTTCTAAAATACTACGTGAATTCAGCATCTTTGCCCCCTTGAATTTTCTTGAAAAATACCACTAAATAGCAAAGCCTCAAGAGCTAATTCTGTTCCAGTTTGGCTCTCTACTTTGCTGTTAATGTGTGTCTGGAGTTTATTGGAGCAAGGTTAGTTCTACACTTTTCTTCTGCAAGAGCAAAAAGAATAGCTTTATGTTGTTGAAATTTTAGCTTTTCCAATATAAAATTTCCATCACTTACATCTTTGCTTGTGTGGTAGAAACAGTGTTCGTTTATGTTGCTAATAGTTTTGTCCGTTAGCGGACACATCAGACTACCTATCTATATATATATATATATATATATATATATATATATATATATATATATATATATATATATATATATATATATATATATATATATATATATATATATATATATATATATATATATATATATATATATATGTAAGGGGTATTTGAGAAACGTGCTCTTACTTTTATGTAGAGGATAATGGGCCTCAAATTAGTTGAGTTCCTAAGGGCCCCGAGCGTTTCTGTTATGCCACAACCCCTTGCGTTCTGCTGGCTTCCAGCTTGAGTTGTGTTAATATTGAAGGGATTTGGGGACCAAGAGTAGAAGGAATGCAAAAATCAGAATTTCAAAGCTATGAAATGTGCCTTTTGCTCGAGAGTTCTTGGTAGTCTTTAAAGGGCTAGTGTATTCTACCAGCCTATGTTTTTTATTCATTTGAGAAAATTCGTTAGAATGACAGCTTACAACTAGCGTGTTGAAGACAGATTGAGGCTAGACAGACCACTGCTTCTGGTTGGGGTGGGGCACTTAGGGTTGTCATTTTTAATTTTGGGTATAAGGGTGGAAGGCTTTTTGGAAGGGCGTCAAATTGTGGAGGAGTGTCAAAATTTGGGTCATGAAATTGTTTTGCCAATTTATGATGGAGGTAGCAAAAGCTTCAAATATATTCCTACCATAAACATTAGGTAAATGCTTAGGGCAAATTGTTAACTTTTTCAAAATAGTTTTGTACGAAAATACTAACTTTTTCTAAAAAATTGTATGCAAGCAAAAAGTATTTTCAACTTATCAGTGGATTATTGAATCCCTTTCTTAACAATTTCCTTTTTCATCTCCAAATTGCGTTTTCAGCACTCTCAAGCTTTAGATCCTACTTGAATGATATAAGTAGCTTTATTATTGGGGAATAAAAGTTTCAGCCAAATAGTACTGGAAATAGTGAATGGGGTTTGTAAAAGTTTTCATTGTTCTCAAAAATCCTTCCACTCCTGTACCCAGCATCAAAAATCACAGCTCTCTTATTGGGAAGACAATAACACGCGGACATCTTTTACAAGACCTAGGCTAATGAGAAACTTTCCTAAAAATTGAGGAAAACTGCTGCTTCATGTGTTTCTGTACAGCAGTTGAGCTGTGTTGACAATAGATTCGGAAGCAGAGCAATTGCGAGCCTTCTCAAAGCTTTGGGGTTGTACAGCAGTATTTACGTCCTTCCTATTTTTAACTGTCGATCTTATATACTGGAAGGATAAGTAATTCCCAGTCCCTTTTTGTCACACAGAAGGATACTCTTATATGGAGTGCATATGACCATATATGGATACTTCCTCTTTATATACTGAGCTGGCAAGTATTGCATCACAAACTTAAGACGAGGCTGCATAAAAAGCTGCAGTACAAAATCTCATTTTTCCAAGGACGGTGACTAATTTAGCAGACTAGGTAGAGAATATAAAGAATTGCCAAAAATGACGAAACCGGAGCAGGAGGATACAAATAACTGGTGAGTGTATGTTTTGATTGTTTTTTACAATTATGCGCGATGCTGTTTGCAAATATCGGTGAATGTTCTTTATGCATTCACTCTCTCAAAGTATGTCTAGTGACAGTTTCAGATGGCAGAAAGTGTTTAATAAATATGAGATTTGCTATGCAGGAGCATATTTTCGTCATGTTTTATTAGATATGTTAAACTGTGCCAGCTATAATGCATTGAATACTACTTTTATTAATATGGCCTACAAAAGCTAAATACGCCGTCAGTTCAAAGGTCGCCAGTGAAATTGGTTTACCGAAAGTTGCTGATTCACAGTCATTCCCGCTCATAAACGGTTACTACCCCGACAGAACCAACTCACTGGTTGCAGAAACTAACGAAACGGAAATGCCTTAGTCCAAGAATTTGACTTTAATCCAACTTTATTTTCACCATACTGCTTCCTATAGCGGAATCTGATAACAGGCCATCACGTGAGATTCCAGTGAATGAAATTGCTGCGTAACCAGATTCTGATAAGACTTGAAATGCTTATGTGTACTGCATTTCTGTCCATATATAGTCAAAATTCGCCGGTTTTTTTCCGAAAAGTGATTCCAATTCTATACGAGTATTTTGGTGAACGCAATAACAGTAAGGGTCAGCTCTTGTTTTGAGATCATGATCAACTATGGGTAAATTGAACTCCCCAAGTGAAAAATTCCAGCGTTTGATTTCAGAGAAGTCCTTATGTATTTCTGTTTTGTCTAGCAATGTGCAGAAGATTTTATGCGAGGGACTTTTGGAAGCAAGATTGAAAGGCAAAGTTACTTGTGGCCTGTATGAAACAGCAGAAGTTCTTGAGAGGTAGGCAAAAGTATCTTTTTATTGTTGAGCAAACCGTTTGGTACATTGAGTGCAAAGATATGTATTTTTGTGATATAGTATGGTTTTGTGAATTATTTGCACTGTTAGCTTTATGTAAGGATGATGGTAGATATAAAAAGGCACTACGTTACATCCGCATATCAGTCATGCCTCGACGCGTATTGTTATTCCCCACAAATGAATCAGCGTTGAGTGAATTAGGACTACCCCCATACGTTCATAGCAGTGATAGTGTTGGAACGTAAAATCTTCCCTCCATGTTCTTTTATACAGTGGCTGACATGTTGAAACTAATGCACCAGTCAAAGTGAGTCCCCACTCCCCCCACTATGGGACACAGGTGAGGATTGGCATTGTAATGTGAGCCCAACCAAACACCACTCTATGGGGACAAATGTTGTGGAGAAAAGCTAAAAATGCTCCATCCACTGGGAATATTTTGACCCCAAATTATCTGTGCAGGAAGTAAATTTACAATGGTTGCCATCTTGCATCTGAGACTAAGAATTTCCATCTAAAGCCTCACATTGCTTAGTGGAAGTGCCAATATGTGTCAATCCCCCATGTAGTTTGGATACAAAAATCAGCTGAAAGGGTAACAGATCCCCACCATTACCCCACATATCTGAAAGTTGGGAGGGTGGGGATTGATTTTGACTGGTGCATAATGCTTGAGGGTGAAAATTTCTTGAATGTTGTTTATTTTTGCCAGCTGCAAACCATTATTGATAAAACTTTGGTAATAGTCCTTATTCTGTGCTCAAGTTATTGGGGACAAATATTCCCTTCCCCATCAGGTGTTCACCACTGCTTATGACCCCACCAAATTCAAGTGCTCTCATTTAGCAAGGAAAATATAACTCCAAATTTCACAGTTTTGTTGTTGGTAGCTGTTTTTATCTTATTTCATTCTTTGATTTAGTCATGCAAGTTGGCATTTGAAAGAATTATTTTGATAGGAAGGTGTTGCCCACAGGCTCATATGCATAACTGATTTTCTTTATTCAGGATTCCAAGTTTAAGAGGAATTTGTATATTGCCAAAGGAAACAGAATGTCAAGAAGATGGCTGCCTGTTATTTATGATGGAAACATTTTGTAGAGAGAATAATATTCCGCTTGTAAAGGTATGGTTATTAGTTCTTCATGTTTTACATTTGATCCTTTCTCAGCAGTCACAAAGCCAGCATTCCAAGGATGGGGGGGGGCGAGGGGGGCAACCAGGCCAGATGGGTTTGGCAGCCAAACCTTGATGTATACATGGTGTTAATTGGACATATGGAGAAAGGAAGGAGTTTGCAGACTCTGATCAGCAATGGTTTGATCACCATGTAGTTCCTCTATGTTGGCTATTATGTTACTAGCATCCTTCATAGTAAGGCAGTCAAGGAGGTCTGGGGGTTTGTCCCCAGAAAAAGTTTCACTATAGGATTCCCTAAAATAGTGAAGACTGCCCCTTTACTAACATCATTTAATTAGCATTAGAAAGCTTCAATCTGTTTTTTGATTTAAGGAAAAGTAATAACAAGATACCAAATGTCATGATTCAAAGAGGTTGGTAAGAGTGGGCAGAATTGCTGCACTGGGGAGCACTGCCCCCTCATTTCACCCCCTGGCTTCGTGGCTGTTTCTCAGTTCGTGTAGAATAGCTTTTTTATTATAAATGATAACGAAGAGCATATTGGGCTCTTTAGTCATAACAGTATTTGTTTGTGTGCTTTTGTTTTTGCTGTTTCATGTCAGACCTTTGTTTACTTATAAATTTTCGTTTCCTTTTGCAGAATTTTGCTATTATTTGCTTTTTACGCAGTATTTTGTTGTTTTAGGATTTTTTTTATTTTGTTGGATAGGTTGGAAATATGATCAAGCTTGCAGAAAATGTAGGTTTGAAGTATTCTGAGAATGCCAATTGGGAGGAA
>OLMO02000302.1:2587559-2608603 GCA_900291935.2 Cassiopea xamachana | reverse complement strand
AATGTGGTCCAGAAACAAATGCTAGAAGTAATGCCAAAAGTAGAAGACAGAAATATTGATCATATAGAAGGTCCAGCAAAATAGCCAATTAATGGTCACATTTTTTACCAAAAATTGTCCTTCCATATAATGTATTTTATGTCATGATAGGGATTGATCCTCTGCATCAACAGTCTTTGTGTAACAAAAGGACCAATTGATAAATTTGCATAAACTTATTAACCAATCAGATGCTATCATTTTGGCATTTTTTCCTCATGCTGCCACCTTGAATTTGTATCTCACAACTTTCATCAGGATATTTTCTATTTGTGATATTTTTTGAAGAGAGTTGTCTGTGTTTTGCTTTATTGTATAAATGTGCATGAGATTTTCATAATTTCAAAATTCCAATTATTCCCTTGTCATTGCTTTCAAATTGAGTTTTAGAATGTCTGCTTGCTTTTCTGTTAGTGATTCAATTCTGACAGAGAGCTTGTTTTTGATTTCAGACTGGCATCTCAGGTCTTAGAAGATCAAGCGTGGTATATAGGAGGATTGATGCACTTGAGAACATTTGCATTGATTTTGCAAAGCATGATAAACAGGTGGTTGTTGATAATTGATTGCAAGATGTTGAATTTGGTAGCAACTTGTATGTACCAGTTGCAAAATGACTCTTTGATAACTTTGCCCTCAATTGCAATGGATAAAGTAGTCAGTACTGGCCTCGTTCATTATTTGTTTCAATTCACCATTTGGATATCTCGTGTTCATCAATGAAGATGTTGAATTTGGTAGCAACTTGTATATACCAGTTGCAAAATGACTCTTTGATAACATTGTTCTCAATTGCAATGGATAAAGTAGTCAGTACTGGCCTCATTCATTCTGTATTTCAATTCACCATTTGGATATCTCCTGTTCATCAATGATGCATGTTGCTGTACCCAAGCAATAGTATACCATATTGGTATTTGCATCAGACCCTTGCTGAACTTTTGGAAATCTTATTCCTGTTGAGAGTTCACTGTGAATCTATTTAACAGATGGATTTGCATAATTACTATGTCATGGTGCAGAGATTGGATCCCACAAGGATACCATTCAAAGCCTTCAAAAATTGATGATATGTATGCATTAGTTGGTGTTGTCATTTCAAAGATTCCTTGCAACCCATGTATTTTCTGGCTAGTATGGCAGTTGCCCATAGTTCTGGAACTTTGAATATGAAGTACTTGTCACTTGCATAAACTTCTTGCTGCTTGTTACTTACTGAATGACCTATTGGTTTTTAATCTAGTATCCTAAAGAAAGGGGTATAAAGATTCATAATGAGCCCATAGTGGTGCCAAGTGAGCCGGTGCTTGGAAGCAAGCAAACATCAAGAAGTTGGAAGTAATTGGAGTCACAGAACTGGTTTTAGAAACCAGTACAGTACCTTCCAATGTCTAGAGATATGAGGGGTCTTTCACCCAATATGTAATGCCAATTTTACTGTTCTTAGGGCCCTCCTACCCCCTGTCATGGCACTCCATAGTCAGGTGCTGCACTCTCCCATAACTTAGCTTGTTGGCATATTTGCCAATTATCAATAGTGCTTGTCAATATTGTATTGCTAATAAAACTCAAAGAAAGTCCTATTTTTCAGCAAATTGAGCTAGAATGAACTCTCGTTATTGACATTGGGGTATGTTCATCCCACCACCAATATTCTTTAACTTCCCCCCAGTTCATGGCATAGACTATGTTTGAGGAATTACATATCATGTGAGAAACTGTCATAGAATATAAGAAATATAGATAGCTTTTTATTGCAATTTGTGAGCTTATATTTTTGGTAAGGCTCTTCCATTACTTGGACATGGAAATTCAGACAACCTGTCAGATTTGTGGCCTAAATTGGTAAACAAAGTTGTTTTGATATTGGAGTTATTATGTTATCTGTTCAGCTTATTTGTAAAGATGGTTGACTATTGCATTTTCAATGCCCACTTATGAGGCTGGGGAAGGGGGGCAGGAGAGGAGGGGCAGGAGAGGGGTGCAGCCATAGTTATGTTCATGCATGATGTCTTGACTGCACTACTACTCTGATGCACAGTAAATAGTTCTTGCTCTTGCTCACAGAATGAGGCACATTCTGTGAGCTTGAGATAGAAATTATTGCCAAGCTCACCAGTATAGTGATATTTTTAAGATACTTGAGTACCTTGTTTGCACTCACTGGAGACCACTTCCTCCTCTGATCCCCTAATATCTCCCTTAGCTATACTACTGCTCCAACATCATAAAGATGTTATACCTTGTATGTTGATGGGTGCAGCTTTACTGGACACATTTTAGGTTATGCTACCCTATAATTTAAGTGAGACATACAAGAGATGTGTTTTGGTTCTTCCCTTATAGATCTTTTTTAGTTATATATATTGCAAAGATCACCACTTCTGAGCTGGACCTCAAAGGTAGCTCTTCACGCGATTTCTCCCTGAACTAAATTTACATTTTAAAGTGGAGGATATTTATTTTTTTAGAAGCACTCAGTTTTCTAGGTGACCAGGTTTAGAGATGACCAGGTTACATAGCTGCCAAGTTTCAGAAAGTAAACTGCTGGAGCATGAAGAAGTGCTGCGCAGCGGCGCTTAGGAACTGCGAAGGAGTTTACTCTCTCATGTTAGAAAAAGTTTTCACTATAACGTATAGGTCACATCCTGCAAAAGAAATTTGTTTGTAAGTTTTTAATCGTTTGAAGTTCTTGGAGATGCATGCAACCTTCAATGTATTTTTCATTGTTCAGCTCTATGCATTCTAGAATGCTGGATATTTCTCCAGATTTTGCTATGGCTGGTGCTTGGCTGGAGACAAGCTTGAAATGCTGGAGTATCCAGCAGAATGCCGGAGACTTGGCGGCTATGAGGTTAAGAAACAATCAGGTAACTCTAAGCTTAAAGCTGGTAGTGATATATTTTTACCTTGTGCGTTTCCTCTGTCAGTTATCTTTTATAAATTTTGTCGCTCTTTTGCAACGTTACTTAGCTAAACTAACACACTTTATATTATGCTACAAACATATGAATAATATTTCGGTGCAACTTCTGTTCCACAACAGAAGGTGTTACGGATCAACTGCATTTACATCGCTCCGTTGCAGAGGTTGTATCAAGTAGCCTTACCTGCCTACAATGCACCCGTCCAATAGCAACTATTCCGATAGGAGCAAGAAGTGTCACATAGCAGTGTAGACAGTTGGCTGATCCGTAACGCCTTCTGTTACGGTACAGAGGTTGCAACGATATAAGCGAGCGCTGGTTGAGTCCACTGCTTTTTTGTAAACTGTTCTCATTCTCATTAAAATTGTAGATATAGTGCATTCACAGCGATTCTTTGTTATTTGGTAAGCAATAAGATTTTAGAGAAATAGCAAATATCCCTTCATTAGTCAATGTATTTGCGTTCAAGCTATGTATTATTTAAACCATAACTACACATTGAGTTTATTTGCCTCTCACCTCTTTTTGCCAGGTTTTTGTTATTACGATTCAAATTTCATCTTCTTATTGTTTCGTTTGTCGCTCTTGAAAACGGGGTTGGTCTGCAAGCAGCCTAAGCAAGAACTCTGAACTATCTTCTTTGGACACCACAGCTTTTAAAGTTACGTCAAGGCTAGTCAAATTGCTATCAATTGACTCTTATAATAGAATACAGTTGTTAGTCCAATCATCAGAGATGTTTTGCAATGCCACTAATGTAAATCAGTCAATCAATCAAAATCTTTATTTATGTGTCACAATATTTAGCATATATGCTTATTGAGGGCATACAATAAAGGTAAGGAAAAAAATTAGTTAGGAAAGATGAAAAATAATAACAGTAGTTTTAAAACATTTAACGTAAGTAAAATTATGTAAGTCTATTGTCTGTATGGTTTTCCATTTCAGTTCTTCTTATCATTCTTTTGAACTGGTTCATTGTTTGAACTGAACTGCCTTAATTGTCCTGTCTAGCTTTCTCCACAAATGCATTGCAAGTAGGATGTAATAAATTTATTCAAACAAATGGTTAACCTGTAATTAATCAATTAATCAACCAATCAATCATTCAAATTATGGCATCCACTCAGAATAGTGTAGCCATTGCGGATCTCCTCCGTTCCCACACCTGTCAACCTGTACGGTTTTGCCAAGAAAATCAGAAGTCAATGCCTATGGAGATTGGGCCTACTTAAACACTCCATAGATTTAGTTAGGGTGTTGCGCCCTCTCAGGACGACATCCCTGGTGTAGGGTCAGTATTAGCTACCCTTTTTGGGGGAGTCGTAGGGGGTGTGGAAAAATCGTAAATCCGCCAAAGTTTTCTAGTAAAACCGCCATTTGCATCATTCGAAACTGTAATCGCAAGAAATTTATTATAAGCGATACATTTTGAATGCAATGACATGCAATAGTTTATTTTTGGAACGTACGAGCCATCATTTTTCATTTACTGATTTTTTTCTCAAAGATATGACATTAGAAGTGCGGATGATTTATGACTCAGGTTGGGGTCAAGGAGAAATAGGTAAGATAGATGATCTTGGTCTCATTTATTAACAAATAACAGTTTTGACTTGTTCATGCATGAAACCAAGATCAGTAGGTTTGAGAAGTTTAAATACCTTGGGGGTATACTTTGATCCAACATTATCATGGAAAGATCACATAGCAATTGCTGCTAGGAAATTGAAAAACAAGCTAAATATGATCGAAAGAGTCCTGTCATTTTTGATAAATTACGCTAAAAAACTTCTCCTTAACACTGTGAACATCTACCTTTGTATTCGTCTTTATAAGAAACCCTAGAAAGTGACGCACTAAGCACCTCTCCAGGTATGCTGTGCGCACGCTTCTAGGGTTGAACTTGTAGACGTTAATTGAGTTCTTGTTGCTTTTTTTTGAAGAGAAGAAATAGTCTTGTACTCGCTATTCTCTGTTTAACTTTTTGAATCTACTAAGAGGTAGTAGTGACACACTCTAACTTTACCCCACTTAGATTACTGCAGTGAAGTTTGGAGTTCTACCCCGAACTCATGCCTGAAAAAGATTGCAATTATCTATAATTGCTCAGTACAAATGTTAAATAGGGTGAATGGTGATTATTGCAATGTGAATACCAGACTGGAGAAGAGTGATGTTTAAGTAAAGATGATGTTTAAGATCGTCAACAAGATCAATTCAGTATATCTACAGGAACCATGGAAGCTATCTAGTGAAATACATTCTAGAACAATCAGAAGTGCATTATCGAAAAAGATATTCATCAAGAAAATAAACAAACATATGGCAAATGTATGGAATTCATTGCCTTTTGGATTGACCTCCATGGAAAGTTTACTGCAGTCGAAGAATGGTGTAGACGTCTTCTATCAGAAAAGAGACCAGAACACCACAGCTAAATGCTAAAAGGATTTTATTCTTTCATTTTATATTATTGAAGGCACATAAACTGTTTATTATATAAGATCCTTTTATCTTCTTTTAACTTTTCTTTACAGTAGGCCCTTTTGTAAACAACTGTGTTTATCGGTTATCAAAGACTACCCGCTCTCTACATAATATATAATTCTTCCCAACTTCTGACATTGATATAATTTTTAAGAATACAAATACAAATCTCGCTCTACTTAGGCAATTTGCATTTGACAGACTTGGTATAGAAAGAAGAAAATTTCACTATAGGAAGAAAATGCAATGTAGGGAATATAAACTTGGTATAAAAGTTTCCTGTAAAATAATAATTAGTATTATTATTATTTTTTGGGCAACCTATGGTTGGATATATAATTTTTTGTCTTCAATGGTTGGGTAGCATATTTTTAATAGCACTTAATTGGTTGAGTACCTATTGTTTTTATAATGCACAAGGTTGAGTAACAAGAGATTGCCGAAATTAATATTTCTCATCAGTCCAAATCTGAGGTATATGTTATATTTGTAGGGTCTTGCATTAACGAAGTAGGAATAACAACGATTAATAACAAAAAGTTCGCGAATCGATGACTTTAACTATGTCTCATCTTACGAGTCGATACTACGACAACGGCAAGATTAACGAACAGAACTGCAAATTACGCTCAAGCTCACAACAACTTAAGCTCACGGACTGCTTACACTATCAACTTCTACTTGCGACTTCTACTGACGACTGAACTACATAATACGGCGTTGGCATTTTATGGCAGACACATGACATAGCAAAATGAAAGGGTTATTACGTAAGGGCGATTAGAACATAAGATGGAAACTGATGGGTAATGACATGAAAACAGATTACTCACAAACAATGACTAGATGGATAAAAATAAAAACTACCTCATAGAAAAGGAACAGTAATGTTGTAAACTTTATGCTCTTGTGGATTAGTACAAGACTTGACAATAACTAAACTGCTTGTTGGATATATCTATCTATCTATGTGCCATGTCCAATGACGTTGACGATCATAGTGCCCCAAAGTTCTCTGTCCTTTGTACTGTGTATTATCGCATTATCTGTCCATGACAGTCCCAATCTTCTTTTCAAACTAGCAACATATCCCTGTCTCTGCCTGCCACGATCTCTCTTTCCATCAAACTTCCCTGTAGTGACCAAGTACTATATATAATAACTTTAAATGTTGGATATATAATAACATTAAATCAACCAAATATTTACAGTAATTGCATAAACCTTGTTCTATGTTGAAACTCTTAACTCAAACTCGTAACTCTTAACTACGAACTGTGAACTGTGAACTGCGAACTGTGAACTGTAAACTCTGAACTATGAACTGTGAAGCGAATGCTAAGCTTAATATACGACTAATTGCGGAGGAGCGCTATACGTGACGAAGTATCCAACAAGTAAACCTATTATATAACATATAAATAATGAATGGTCCCTTATGCGGGGTTGCGCTTACTTCTGTTGGGATCCGGGGCCCTTAAGATATGCCAAAATCGATTGTGTCAGGTGTGCAAAGTTGTAGAAGTCAAATTTGAAAGTTAGAAGCTTTGCAAATCACGGGTCTTCGCCCATAAATAAAAAATCATGTACTAATATATTCTTTTCATAGCTTACCTGAGAATTGGGGTCTGGGAGCCTCCCCCTGAAAAATTTTTATAATTGGGCTCTCTATGATGTCGGAAAATACTCCTTCGCACGATAGGAGATGTGCTAAAAACTTCAAATAATGCTTCTTAACAATAGTGATGCGTCGTCTTAACAATCCGCCTTTATTCATGAAATTCTCGTGCATATAGGCCAACCTCCAGGCACCCGCACGAGCTAGGCGACCAGACGATCTATTGTAATGCAAATGACTTTTGCACAGCATTCTGTTAGCGGGCTGTCGTGTTCTGTTCGTCTGAGAGTAGAATGCAGCTCTACTCTCGGACGAATGAAAGTTGGTCGTACCAATCAAATTGCAGTTCAGCTACAAAATGGCGTCTGATCCACAGTGCCTGGTGAGCACTCCTCTCTCTCCAAAATGGCGTCTGATCCACAGTGCCTGGCGAGCACTCCTCTCTCTCCGAGATATCATCGTTTGCTGATAAAGCTGATGTTAATGACGATTATGACGAACTACTAAAAAACGAAGTTAAAAGTTATAGATGTATTTGGGACACAAAATGCCGTGCGTACAAAGAAACCTCCAAGAAGAACGAAACATGGAAAGTCATTGCTTATATACTCAGTAGACCTGGTAGGTAGTGACAAGTGCGCCTTGATATAGAGATATATCTCCAATTCATCAAGCTTCAGCTGACAGCAATAACTTCTTTCGCCTAGATTCAACCATTTCGGAGGACTCTCACTCTCAAGTGCAGTGGAGGTATCCATACGAACAGTGGCGCGAACCCTGGTATTTATTGTTTAGAGAACAATAGATGGTCTGGTTGCCTCGCTCATTCGGCTAAGTGGAGGTCAGCCTTATCCAAGTTTGGCGCATCTATTTTTCGTCCATTCAGTTCTCGCGCATCTGGTTTGCGCACATTTAATTCTCGGGCACCCCAGAGTGAAGAGAAAAATATATGAGACTCTTCATACGCAATTCTACATATATTTTTTGNGTATCATAGGATACGATATGCTAGTGATGACGCATGGAATGGTAAATGGGCAATAACTTAAACTATTGAAAAATCAATTTAGATCTTAAGTGTCAAATTATCAAACCAGAAAACCATACACTTCAGATTATGACATTTTAACTGGGTGCCCGCTAAACGCGGACAATCCAGCCCCTGACGCACCTGCAAATTAGCCTTGGAAAGACAAGACATGTCTCAACTTGCCTGTTCATGCTGAGAAGATCATTGATTGACAACAGCACATATCAATGAGAAGGATCATGGATTGATGAAAGCAAATGACACCCTGGCAAGCATGTTGATTGATTGATGATATCATAGGCCACTGCAAAGGAGCATGTGACCCCCTGTCATGCCTGGTTGCAAGGCAGAAGAAAGTTGTTGGCAGAAGTTGGGTGAAATGATTCTGAAAAGTGCTTGCAAACCTATGCTAGGCTACACGGTTCTAGAAAAGAAGAAAGAAAATGAGGAACCGTGTAGCCTAGCGTAGGCTTGCGAGCACTTTTTCATCGCCTCGGTTCACAGATAGGAGTTTATGATTGCTTGATGCTTTTGGAAAGAATCATTTTAAGCTGTAGCTCTTGCTTCTTCTTGTTTACAATTTCATGCAATCTAAGTTTGGTGCACCTCCAGAAAGGAAATATCTCGCGCACATCACATTTTCTCGCAGCAAAATGCGCGAAAATTAACTATTTTCTTGTAAATGCCTCATCTGTCAAGCTGTGATTCGTGTTATGTAAACGAGGAGGAGAACTCAATAGATCAGCTAGAGGCAGCTTCTGGAAATGCGCAGGAGCATTGATTTCTACTTGGAATTGTCGTAAATGGCGGAGTGTTTGATTGACTCATGCTACTGTGATTTAAATGCACCCAGGTAACACGAAGTTTGTCATTGAGTAATTGAGCTGCTTAACGAAAGAAGATATTTAGGTGACGATTTTTGGTGATGCATTCATTGCCACAGCATTATAAACAGCGAATGTACTATGTTATATGGCATGGCCTTATATAGTGTTAACTTTTGAAGAGTCAAGAATTATCGAAGAGTCAGAGTTACGAGTTTCATTGAAGCAGACCTAGTCAAAGATATACCTTAGATGCTTTGCAGATCACGATAAAGATGCTGAAGAATTTCTTTAGTGGTATTTCTGGCAGTGGAAAGGGAAATGACTTTGTTGGACAGTATGTCGAGCTCGGGCAACAGAAACTGAGAATTCGACGTGTTCTAGGAGAAGGTAGGAGTACGACAAAATTGGGAATGATTTGCATTGAAGTTAGCAGTTAGCTTATGGATACATCTGGCTGTTTTTTGTACTTTAATCAACCTCTTAAAGTAACTGATAGGTATAGAATAGAGAATAACCGAAGTCCACCAAAAGCAGTCATTACTACAGCTTGTGTATCATTTTCATGAAATTCCGTCCTTTTCTATTCCTCAAAGCTGACAATGTTTGAGTTGGCCTACCTTTCACTAAGCAATTTTGTGTGATGTGCACATTTATATATGCAAATCTGCTATTGGAAATTTAAATGTGCAAATTTGCACAAATAGGCCTACATGNGTTTTATAAGAAAGTGATGCTCAACTGCTCAAATAGTTAAGAAAGATAATTACTGGATTCTTGAGACTGTCAAAACGCCTTTCTTCTTTGAAAATCTAATTATCAGAGCATAAATTGCTATATATCATATGTCACCTTTATTCAAAAGTTAACATGGTTTGCTAGAAAAAGTGTGCAGTTGTATTTGCATCCAAATGGCACGCATCTTGAGCTCCAAGGTGGTCTTTTTTTACCATGTACCTGCTTACACATTAGCCTGGTTTTATATAAAAATATAGAAAAATGCCAAAGTGTTGTCATCCACATACAGATGCAGCACCAATAGGAGAGTATTTAATGAATCAAAGGAAGAATTCAAGAAGTTAAGACACTACATGAAGATACAAATATTTTGTGGCTCTGTATCTCTTTGAAGGAATTTTTGAGCAAGAATCACTCCATCACATTCCTCCCAATGCTAGGGGTGTGAACTGCCACAGCCCAGGTGATCTGTTCCTAGGGAAGCCTAAGGTTCTCTCCTGTTGTTGACTAAGAATGATCAATGTTTCAGGTGTGCATGGAACTCTTTGAAATGTCATTTTTCTGCATGTGAAAAGTATGTACAAGCAGAAAAATTTGCTAAGAAGGTGTTAAGAAAGGCTTGACACTTAATCATGAAAAGTTAAGAAAGTGTCTCCACTGCACCATAAAATACTTCATAAAAGTCATATATTTTAGTGTATATTGATACTGAAAGAAACTCACAGCTTTTGAGTGAACTTTAAAATAAAAATGATGGCAAATAGAGTCCACATTAGTCTTGCATTAATTTAACAAGGACTGTGATGGAGTAACTAGTGAGTAATCAGGTGTAACTATTTTGCTTTGTAGGAGGCTATGGCTTTGTATTTGCAGCTCAAGATACAGCAACAGGAAAGGAATATGCTTTGAAAGTAAGAGAGTAGAAGTCTAGATTTGTTTGAATTTTTGACTGTGTTATGTTGAGTATTAACTAAAAATAGCTCTTTTGCTTTAGTGGCAGTCTTTTATTGTGTAATCAATAGCCACATTGTTTTGAAAATCGGTTCTAATTTATAGAGTGATCTGTGTGATTATACAGTGATCTGAGTGATTGGATTATTCAGAATCTGCAGTAAAATGCAGTTATAGCATACTTCAAAGGTTGAGCTGATTCAGTTATATCTAAAGTATGTTGTAACTGGAATAAGCAGATGTTAACCAAATTGTTATGCTTTACTACTTTTTATTTAATGATATATGTGTTTAGGTGCTTAATATTTATTTAATAAAAATGCATTTAGGTGCTTCTGCCACTTTTTGAGGGTAAAATACTATCTCTAGAGATAAATGCTCAGATAGATTTCTTCAGTACAAAATTTGAGAGTTAAAACATAAAGAAGCATTGATAATGGTTTACTTTTTCTTAGGAAATTCATAATTAGCTACTTTGATATACAGTAAGCAAAGCACAACTAATTCTGTGATTTCTTTTTCACAATAGAACACACATATTATATCACTAGTTCATTTGTAGTCCACAACCAAAAAACAAACATGCAAGACCCCATGATCACCCCATGGTATAACTTCTGGCATTCATAATCACAGGGGTTAGTAACTGTCAATAACAACTTCAAGGTTTAAAAAAGGCTGTAGCATTTTGACTTGATAAATGGCTTTATGTTCCACTGGTTAAGAGAGACTGCCTTCGATATTGGCTCCAACCATTTCTGTTAGCACTCTGTCACTAATTAGGGTACACATAAGAGCTACTGCAAATCTATTTATGTCAAACTATAGCACACAGGTAGCAGCCGTGGCCTAGCGGTAATGCACTCGACTCAGGCCAACATGGTCCTGAGTTTGAGGCCCACCGCAGACCATTGGTGACGTCAGGAAGGACATCTGGTCCTAAATGCTTGTGCTAGAACTAATGTCCTCTCAGAGGCACCCTCCAAGCCCCAAGGAATTGGGGGAAACAGAGGTAAAATTGAGTGCTATAGCACACAGGTATGCCCCCACAGCGATCAGTGACCCTCCATTTGCCAATAAATGCTTTAACTAGAAAGTGAATCATGGCTCAGGTAGGACAGATTCTCGTGATGGACCTGTAAAGAGAAATGTCAAGAAAACCTGCCAAGTATGTTATAGCTGGTGGAATTTGCCTTAGGAATAAAACAAGAGTACTTTACAAGCAAAATTACATATTAACTGAGTACATTATAACTGGAATATTTTTATAAGGGTTTGGATAAACTATTTGGTGGGAATGGCCACTATTGTACATTATATCTAAAGGTACATTATATAATAAGTATGTTATATCAGTGCCAGTTTTCATTAACAAAAATACCTAAATACATATCAATACAATTACTAAGATTATCTAAATTAAAATAAATAAGACAAAAACTCATGATACATGTAAACAAGATACTTGGACATACACTAACTATATTAACAAAATAAGAGAACACTGCAAGATATTATGTATTTAGATATATTTAAAAAGTATCTTAAGATGAAATTGAGTGATTTATTTCACAAACAAATCTGTAGTGGTATATTGTTCAGTACTTTATGGTATAGATGTGTAGCAAAGCTGGAGTTTACAAACACAGCTTTTAAGTACAATTTTTTCTTTTTAGAGATTAATGGCTGCTGATGATACAGTAAAACAAGAGATATTTCAAGAAATCAATGTGCTTGTATCCTCCATCAAGATATTACCTTGACTTAGATAGAGGCCTATAGCTTTATGTGGTTTAGAACCTTCGTAGTATTCTCCAGTCATTTATCAAAACTCATATGCTAGGATATTTTACCTTCTGTATGCCCTTATGCATGATTCTCATGTATTTTAAAATTGAAGAGAATGTAGCTATCATACTACTGATTTTAGTATTAGCCTTCAGAGTTGCTCCATTGTACAACAAAAATTTATATTTCTCAATTGAAAATGTAGTTTCATGCAGGGTTCATATTGAACCTGGAATACCTGGAAAATAGGCCATTTTTACAAAGAGTCAGGGAAAATCTGGGATAGTCAGGGAGTTTTGTATACTTTTTTCAAGTCAGGGGAAAGCCAGGGAAAACAGATTATTTAGTCTATATGTTATTTTCATCATCTCCTTTTATAATTACTCACCAAGTGGTTGTTCTATTAGTTGTCAGTAATTGTGAACTTTATCACTGCATAGTGCTATAACAAGTTCCTGTACACTAGTTATCTATTAGGGTTCATTTTCCATACCTAATTTAGCAAATATATTAAATTGAAGTCAGGGAAAAAGTGGGTGTTTTTAACTATTGGTCAGGGAAATGTCATGGACTAGTCAGGGGATTTTGATTGACATATTAGGTATGAACCCTGTCATGAAAAAATTCATTTTGCTTCTCTTTTGATTAGCCTAAGTATGTTCCTGGCAGTATCTGGTAATATTCATCTTCTGTTCCTTATTCTGCATGTAATTTCAAATGCAATATTTAGTTTCCTTAACAGTTTCTTAGAAAAAGTTAAAGGGGCATAAAAACATAGTGAAATTCATTTCTGCAGCATCCTCAGGAAATGAGCAAACATCACATGGAATGACAGAATTTCTTATCCTCTCAGAGTTATGTTCAGGTATTTATCTCCATTTAATCTTTACTTTCTATATAGCATCAATTCTGTTTGATACTGAATGATTTTGCATGTGTGATCACATTGCTCATTAAAGCTTTATCTATGTACACTCAAAATAAATCAAGAAAGCATGAAAAGAAGTATAAATGATAAAATCTATCAAACACATTTTTTCAAACAGGGAAACTACCATAGTATAAACTGGGGAAATTAAAACAATTCTTCCTCATCAAATTAAGCAGTGGTCATGAAAGTAGGGTACAAGTGATAATTGTGGCTAACACGCTAGTGTCTGAAGTAGGAAGACAATATAAAATCCATTACCTTTCCAAATGACAAATTTGGAATTTAAAGTTACTAGAAAAAGTTCAAGAACATCTATTTGCAAGTGCAGTCAATTGTACAGACAAATTGATCTGCATGTGTGTGGATGCGTGCACATGTGATCGAATGCACTAACTGACAAGTCCTGATTAAGCATTTTCATATTCACATTAAGATCTCATTTCACATTTTGGTGTCTGAAGATTAGAAGGATGAAAGTGATGCTCTTGATAATACATGAATTAGTTAGCATAAAGTGACATAAAATTTAGAGAAAGGTAGAATAAAATGGCACAAATATCATGAGACCATGCCATAAAATAATATGAAATATGTTGTGAAAGTGGCATAATTTCCTCAACAATTCCATTATTTCTGTCTGGGTGGCCTGTGGCAATCATCATGCAAAACAAACTGTTTTGAATTTCTGAATAACTGACCTTATTTTCAGGTGGCCAATTGATCGATGTGTTACAAGAATCATCACCAAGGCCATTGCCATTTGATCAGATGCTGAAGTCTTTTGCTCAAACATGCATGGCTGTGTCCCACATGCATAAGCAGTCACCCCCAATTATCCACAGGGACCTAAAGGTGAGTGAACTTAGAGAATATATTCCATATGAATCTTATACCCACTGAAAAAAGGACAGACATAGTTATGCGAACATTAGATTTTTATTCTTTTTGGAGAGAGGTATCTCCATCCTCAAACATAAATTCCATTCTGATAAGCTATTTTTGTGTATTGCTTTACTTTTGCCATGGGAGTAGTTACTTTTTATGTTGGAGGATACACATGTATTTAATAGAGTTATACTATAGTGAGTTGTGAAGAACTTCATACAGTGCTTAGGCTATGGTTTAACATTCTATATTTTATTGTTCTCTGTATTGCTTCATTTTGGATTGGCTGTTTTTGTGTTATTCTGGTTGTCCTACAGCATATGATTTTTTATAAGGAACTTATTTCAAGGTCTATTTTTTTCAAAGTTCCTTATTCTTTGACCTCCAATGATTAGGTTGTTTAACTGAAAGTTCCTTAATAGTTCGTTAATTTTCACTGCACATTTAGAGCCATAAAACTATAGACTATAAAAATAACACTATAGACAGAGACAGCATAGCTGGGGACTACCCAATGAAACCCTTGACACATGCAAAGCAAACAATCTATGTGATATTTGGCTGCAATTGAATGGAACTGTCTTGATTATTTGCAGTTAAAAACTTTTTTTTCAAATTGAAAATTGCCTTAGATTTTTTCTGCTAGTAGTATAAGATCTTTAAATATTTTGGCAGTCTATATTTATGTTCCTTATAAAATGGTTCCTTGTTTAGAAAATATCCACACTCTCAATAACTCGAACACTCTGGGGACAAATAGAAATGGTCAATTTTTTTAGAAATGGGCTGAAGCAAACAAAAATGATATGCGTAATATGTTTAAACACTATTTGTTCAGTTAAAGTGTCAATATGTACAGTTTTTTTACAGTAATCACATCACACTACATTTCACAACCCTTGTCTTCCATAAGGTTTCTAATGTGATCATGATATAGAGTCCTGCCTTAGATAAGAACATTCAAGTCAAAGTCAAAGTCAAAGTCCTTTCCCATGCCCAATGGCACATAGGGCAGCGCCTATCTCCATTCCTATAGCCCTAGGCCATGCGTCTGCAAATGCAGTGAAAGCTACAGTGGAGAGTTGGTCCACTGGTAGTTCTGCGAGTTTAACTTTTCCCACTCCATTCTCATATGTCGAGCACCAGACGAGAAGGCAGTGAGTACCATTGTTAAAGTCTTTGGTATGACTTGGCCGGGGCTTGAACCCACGACCTACTGGTTGTGAGGCAGACGCTCTACCACTTGGCCATCACTCCAGTAGATAAGAACATTAGGCTGTAGTAATTGCTTAATTGGACTTCTGGTGTGTAGTTTATTACATGGTTGCAAATCTCTTCCTGGTACTACTGATGAGAAGCTAATTAGAGGGAGTTGTTGCTTCATATGAGAGACAGGTTGCTTTGACTGACTTAGAGTGTGTAAAACTATTTCTATAAGTCTTTGATCCTTTATCCTGTTATTTTTATTTTGTGTTGTTTTTCTTTCTTGTGTGTTTTGTGTGGTTGCTAGATTGCTTTGTACATGCAATGACCATGAGTCAGATACTCTTCCCTGTGCTAGCTTTTCTTGATGTAGTATTATTGTGAGAATGTTCAACTTATTCTGATATAGTAGTGAAGTAACATAGAAAAATAGTTAACAGTAAATAAGTCTCCTACAAATAATATCTGCATTGGAATAATGCTGTGAGTAATTTGTTTGTTTGTTTAGATTGAAAATCTACTGTTTAGTGTCAAAGGCTTGATAAAGCTGTGTGATTTTGGAAGCTCAACTACTAAAGAATTGCATCCAAATGAAAATTGGACAGCTCTTCAAAGAAGCTTAGCTGAAGATGAGGTGTGATAGGTTGATGATTAAGTTGTAGTTTTTAGATATCTTGTATTATTCTCTTTAAAGTGATCATTGTTTGTGACACAGTAGGTAGTCTACATTTCACCATACCCTATAATCTCATGTAAAGGCACTGGTACCTATATCAGAATATTCAAAATTTCTGCATTTTCAAGTTTGGAAATAGGGACGCATATAGGCGCTTGGAGCCTGTATCTTTTTTGCAAAATGTTACTTTGAATCACCTTATTCTTAAGCCCTGTTTATAAGGATTCTATGGAGTAAGCAAATAAAATACTGTTTTGGAGTTTGTATCAACCTAAGAAACTTCACAGAATAAAAGATACTCTGGGACTATTTGTTAGTCCTTGAAAGATTGTGTGTCATGAAAACCAGAAAACAAAAGAGAAAAGGGACTAGGGAACCCTTGTTTAGTGACTGTGAAGGTATCAGGGCATATATTCTCAAAATTAGAGCCTATTATTGAAGACTTTTGTATTTGATACATACTATAAGAAGATCACCTTATTTATGTTACTTCTCATTGTCAATAAAAGAAATCTGATATTTGAAAAGCAGGGGCAGATAAGACACGGTGGTGCCTTTATCCCAATATAAATGCTGCCGCCTTTATAGGAGCGGTGCCTATATATGAGATTATAGGGTATGATGGTATGAATACAGGGTATCTGCCATGTCAGAGAAAAGTCAGGGAAAAGTCAGGGAAAAGTCAGGGAAATCCATTCCCTCATAAATATGTCAGGGAACTGAGAAATATCAGGGAAGTCTGAACCTTTTCACTGACATCCAAGAATAGTGTAATATACTTGAGTCATCATTTTACATATTTGTGCCATAATCTATTCTGTGAAATGCATATGATTGAAATGTCAAAAAGATTAATAAAGTTTAAATGTTTCAAACTTGCTGCTGTAATGTTTCTTATATGCTTGGTTTCATAGTTTGACTAATGGGTATGCGGGAGGTACTCAGTTCCAATAGTTTTTCTTTTATTGGAAGACATTTCTATAATAAAATATGTCAAGGAAAAGGGGGTATTTATCAGGGAAATGTTAGGGAAATCCATTTTCCAGATTTGGCAGACACTCTGGACCATACCTTGTTTCCCCGATAATAAGACAGGGCTTATATTAATTTTTACTCCAAAATTTGGCTTATTTTCGGGGGATGTATTATTTTGATATATCAACAAATGAAGTTACAAAGTAAAAATTACGAGATTTTAAATAAACAGAAATTACGAAAAAAGATCTACATTTACTTGCCATTAACATGTTTTTTATTCAGAAACTCATTAACAGCAATTTATTCAAGAACAATCATATCATCATCCTCTGGAATGTCTTGTAAGTCATCAGTTTCCAAAATTGCAGCGGAGTTTTCGCTCTCCGGTACCTCAATTTCACGCAGAATTTTTGGCCCTACTCTCTCATGTCGAGCAATAGAGGTCTCATGGAATGCGAAGTTCTTATCGAGGTACCCTGCTCGTAGCGCATTAGCAACACAGCTGACAAATATAAAAAAAGAATGTTTGACTCTTTCGTCTTTCTGCCGCTCTCAACTAAGGCTTATTTTAAGGGTAGGGCTTACATTAAAATCATCCTCAAAAATCACGCTAGGTCTTATTTTGCGGGTAAGTCTTATTATCGGGGAAACACAGTAGTATCTGCTTTTGCAGTTACCAGTCACTCATAGGCAAATAGTAAGGCTGCACAGTTGTCTAGATACAGCCAGATCATATTCCTTGACAGTTAATCATGTGCCTAATGCAGCATTTTGCTACAAGGTGCTCAATTGGTGACATGCATGCTATCATCGTTATCTTTATGATTAATTTCATTTCTATGCAGCAGGCACCTGCTATTTATAATGTGGTAATTTTGTAGAACTTCAATTATTGCCCTTTGATATGGATGTGTTGCAATAAAGGTGCAAATAAACAAATTGACTGCACTCATAAACATGCTCTCCAGCTCCTGTATTAAGAGTGTGAATCATCGTTTGAAGCAATGGTTTCCTGAAATGGAAGCAGTAGCATAAATAGTAAAACCTTACAGAAACTCGTGACAGAAATCTTTGAAATGTTTTCAATCCCCCACTTGTATGAGAGTTTCATAACAAGAAACGTGTTACTTATAATGTTAGAATACAAAACTTATGCAAGCTTCCACCAATCAAGACAATGCACTTTGGTCTTGATTCAATATCTTTTAGGGGGTGTGTCCTATGGAACACCCTTGATGACAGGATAAAACAAAAAAAACTTTAGCATCTTTCCAGAAGAAGATGTGCACATGGACTGGAGCTACATGCACCTGCAAAATTTGTCAATTATTTGCTTTCATGAAAGACCTGCCATCAATAATTTACCAATGCTTTTGGAAAAAATGCAACTTAGAATAAAGAATTTCAAAAAAGCTGTGTCATGTGTCACATTTTTTTCATCACTTGTGTCACAATTTGCTTCTCTGAAACAAAATTCCTAGTTCTTTACCACAGAGAAAAGTGAAAGCCAAGTACAGAGGCATAGTACCCACTATTTCCTAGGACTTTTGTTATAGGAACCAATAGAAACAGGTTTTAAGTCATGTTTTGAATTTGAGAATTCATCTCCAGTTTCATTTTACATGGAATGGGGCATATTTAATTTTTTTGGTTTTTTGTTATTCTCTGTAGATTTATGTATTTAGTTTTTCTTCTTTTATAGTTGGTTTGAATTAGTATTTTAGGATACTATGTAAATTTACCAACTTTAAATATTGATATTGATAGATTGAGTGGTAGATTGATTGATTGATTGATTAGGAAGTCATACAACTTGTAGAACATGTTGATCTTTATCCAGATATTATGGTGGAATTTTGCAAGACCAGCTTTCCTCCAAGCTATTTAATATCTGATTAATTTTCTACATGCTTTTAGATCCAGAAGAACACAACACCAATGTACAGAGCTCCTGAAATGATTGACCTTTACAGTAACTATCCAGTAACAGCAAAAGCTGATGTATGGGTAGGTGAAATATTTCATATAAACTAGCTTTTTTGCCAGTTTTATTTCACTTGGGTCCAGTAGAACCTTCTGGCAGGTCCACCAGAGCTCATTACTCTGTGCAAACACCAAGCACCACTTGCAGGCACAAAATGTCACATTTCAACTTTCTACAGACACTTTTCATCCAAATCCCTATATGACCATCTATTACATTCTATTTTTTCTGCAGGCAGACTGTCCCAGATCTTTACTTAAGGTACAAAGTGCTTTAACGAGGCCTGAGATCTACACCAATTAATCCTTGATGCATATGATGTTGGTACTAGATTGGAATAAAATATGTTATTGAATAGCATATGTTTAAACAAAATGAATAAAATTGAACTAGTGTTTGTCTTCATCTGTTGAATTATTGTTTTTACACAAAGCCCTTTCTCATCTTTTTCCACCCTCATCTGTACACTCTATGTTTGCCAATTTCAAACTTTAGTAAATAACTTTTAGAAAGTACTTTAATTATCACCTTTAGTCACCGCATGTAAAAATAAATAACAAATACTTTCTTGCAAAGAAGTTTTAATCAAATTGCAAGCTACTTGATTGAATTAGTAATTTCAATAAATTGCCAATTACTTGTCTGGAAAAGCAAATAAATTACAAGTTACTTTCTCAGATGAGTAATCATATTACTTTGCAAGTTGCTTTGGGAAATATTTCAGTTACTTTACAATAATTTTTCACATACTTTACTAACATAGTATTTCAATCAAAAGTAGGCCTGATAAGAGAAATAGGTAGGTTAGATGTTGGTGCAAGCAATGCAAAAGATCATTTATGTTAGAATCTTAAAGAAACAAGGATAAACCAAGCAAATAATTTTTCTTGTCTGCTTGCTACTAGCAAATTGCGTTTTGCAATAATACTTTCCAGCTGCACTGTTGTCTCTGCCAAGTGTGGAAGTTCCTATTCCATGCAAACTTCATAAAGGAGACTTATTCAGTGAATTTTTAATGTTAAAGTATGAACTGTTATGTATACAGAGTAAAGTTAAGATTTATAAGCATTTTGGTGGTATTTTTGTTATCTCGAATGATTCGATGCTTTTTTCATAATTACTTTGAATGATCAGCAGCAAAATTTTTGCGCAAATGTGTCGTTCTCAGGAAGTATAGTTTTAATTGACCATTCTCCATCTTTTGCTGCATTCTTTCGCTTTACCCAATTAGTGCCAGGCTCTCGAACACATCATGAATTCTAAACCCTAGCTGAATTTAGCTGAAGGTAACGTTTGCCAAATGCATATTAATTTTTATTTCAGGCACTGGGGTGCATCTTGTACTATATGTGTTACATGGAGCATCCATTTGCTGATGGAGCCAAACTTAGGATTCTGAATGCTAAGTACACCACACCTGATAACCCAAGGGATGTCTCTGATCTTCAACCCTTAATCGGTATGTTGAAAAATAGAATTAAAACCTGTTCTTGTTGTCATTCCTTATGCTCTGTTATTCCTGATTGCTCAGATGTGTAAAGTAAAAAAACTCCTTGCTTGACGAACTCAAATTTCTTTTATTTTCAACATTTGTCAAGCAGGTTGTCACCAAGAGGGGCAGTAGGGTTACAGCCCCCATGAGAAAAAGTCAAATCTATGGGGTAATTTGCTGACATGTGACCCATTTCTACATTGTTTGGGAGTCTCCCACTGTTTTCAGTACAAGGTATCCACCTGCACGCAACCATCGAATCAGAGAAGACCTACTGCAGTTTAGCTTTTTCCCCAAACTCCAATTCTAAGTACAAACTTTTTATTTTTGTTTAAACTTCATAGAATATTCATATTTCTACACACAAATGTAAGCTTCACTATATTCAAGTAGCTTACAAATGGCTACTTGTGGTTTACAAAGCACAATAAGTAAATACATAAATATATATATATATATATATATATATATATATATATATATATATATA
>OLMO02000302.1:2560641-2587477 GCA_900291935.2 Cassiopea xamachana | reverse complement strand
TATATATATATATATATATATATATATATATATATATATATATATATATATATAAACAAAAAGA
This sequence comes from Cassiopea xamachana, assembly GCA_900291935.2. NCBI lineage: Eukaryota > Metazoa > Cnidaria > Scyphozoa > Rhizostomeae > Cassiopeidae > Cassiopea > Cassiopea xamachana. Next base: position 2,587,413 of record OLMO02000302.1, on the reverse strand, counting down.
AAAAGATAATTGTAACTAAAATCTAGACTGCTAATAATTCTGGATTTGACCAATCTTGTCCTCTTCAGCAAAATATATAATAACTGGACCTGATGGTAATGGTGGATAAGAATAAAGTTTATAAGAATAGTAAGGCTCAGAATCGCTGAAATTTAAGAATAATTTAAGAATAATGCAAGGATCAAGCTTAATCAAGACTTAAAATTTCGAGTATTTGAGCTATAATGGTGCTTTTAGATTAACGTTTGGACAATCAATACTATATTTATTATTTCTGGTCCTCTTGATTTGCTTTATGTCATGACATCGACAAAAATTTGAATATATTCCTTCATTTCGAGACAGACTACACCTTTGACGCTTAGGAATAATTTGCGAATAATCTAAGGCTCAAAACCAGAAGAATTTATGAACCTTGAGGCTCGAAAAAAAGTTAGGTACTTTTATTAAGAAGCAAGTGTGTACTGTGAAGAAGATGGTAGAGATTGAAGATAAGTACTTCATAGAGCATCAAACATTGATGGTATCCTCTTTCCTTCAAACAATGTTTTTGTTGGGGATACGAATCCTTTAAGTTTACACGCTAGCGGTCGGTCATTCCCCAAAGGTCATTCCCCAAAGAGAATCTAAGAGCATGCGTAGAAGGCATATTTTTAGCTTGCTTGATTGTGGGCCATGCAATTGGATAGTGCATGACTCGCGCATGGCAATAGATTCCCCGGCCAATGATTGGCTTTAAACTTCAACGGCTTAAAAATAGGTTTTAACAATAGGGGCTGACCTCGGTATCCTCAACAACGTTGTATTTGTATGACCTTTATACTCCCACAATCCCATATTGCACGGATCGTGCAAGTCCCTGTTTAGTGCTGGAATTTGAAATGTCGTTTCAAGGGCACTTGAAACTCCTTGAAAATGAGGATGTTATCTTGAAAATTGATCAAAATCCTTGAAATTTGTGAATATTTACTATTTATTTCGTTCACATCAATGAACAGCACAAAAATTTAAAGAAGTATCCTTAGTAAGTTTGAAGAAAATCGTAAAAGAAGACTCATTATATTCCAAGAAATGACTCATGTTCGGTATTTTGGGCTTCATGTGTATTGACGCATGCGTTGTGAATGTTAGTTTAGAACTCCTTCAAAATGTTTATTTTAATTCTTGAATAGTCCTCGCAAACTCCTTGAATTTGCTTATCAAAATCCTGCACGTACCCTGATAGTAGTTAGAACGCATTCTTTCCGTGCTGAAAGTCTACGGTTCGAGTTTGACTCGATGCCCTAACTGAATGCTTGCTCAGTGTTCACCCAGCAGCGAATGAGTACACGGTGGCAACACTGGGGAGATAAAGGTGGCGAGGAAAGGAACTGGCCACCCTACCTCACATGCAGATAGCTCAGGATAAGTGTCCTCTCTGACAAGCACTCCCTTACGTACGAAAGTAGATGGGACCACCTTTACATTTACCTTAGCCTGATATTGGCACTTTTGCATGTATGGTCTGCATTTGCATATAACCACAGGATAGTAAGGGTATAGCCCTTCCTCCCTTTCGGAGAGATTAGTCCTCCAATAAAGGAAGTCCTGAAGAAACCCTTGTGAAAAATGAGCATATAGGATTTTGTATTTGACATAGTTCCATTTTCTGCCACACTACTGGATTAAAAGTTTGTAAGATTGGAATAAAATTTGGTGCTGTTCACTCTGCACTCTGGAGCAATACAGACCCATTTTGTCTGTTCCGATTTCATATATGTTATCAAAATTGTATATAAATGTTCATATATACACACATGCTTATTCAAATGTATGTTTAAATGTATATATATATAAATATATTTTGTTGTGCCTATTATATATATATATATATATATATATATATATATATATATATATATATATATATATATATATATTATATATATATATATATATATATATATATATATATATATATATATATATATATTATATATATATATATATATATATATATATATATATATATTATAAATATATATGTATATATATATATATATATATATTATAAATATATTGTACAATAGTATTTATCTGCATATTGCTTGTCTGTTGATGCAGATTCAATATTACAAGTAAATCCAAATGAGCGACCAACCGTAGATGACATTCTTTATCAGCTGCAATCAGTGGCAAGTGCACGTAACATTGATCTTATGTCACCAGTTTTGGTAAGTAATCCTCTATGTTTTGCTAATATTAAGCAACAACCAAGTGTTGTACATAACTGGTTCTTTAAATTCTAACTTTTCATCCAATACAATTGCAATTGTTCTTTGAACTTGTTCACTTCATGTATGTGAGGTCGCTGGACAAAATTCGTTTGCTTTCCGCGGAGCTGATACATGCAACAACCTTCATAATGATGTACAATTAGCCTCTTTAATCCAGTATTTCAAATCAAAGTGCAAAATTCATCAAATGTTGGGCATAGCATGAAGTATTTAATTTTTTCACTTTCTGCATCACGATACTGTTGCTGGGAAGACGATCCTGACCGCTCTCGTTCACAGACCGCTTTGGCTTGCCATCTTGCTCAAACTATTGAATATAAAGTCTTAATTATCATCCTGGAATAACTGCTACCAATTTCTATTTGGTTTTACCAACAATATATTAAGCTGTTCTAAAAGTGATGACGCGCCAGAGATGTCCGCAGTGGAGTGTTGAAAACTTTGTATCTGTAAACAGTACTTTTTTATTGTTAGTGCTATCCTTTAATGGCCGTGAACCTTTCTGATAACCAGCTGAAAAATACTGCTGCATTAAACTTAAAATTGAATCTTGTAGCATTGAAATGACAACTTACTTTATCGCTCAAAAATGGAAAGCAAAATTAATTGCAGACTGCATGTAACCCGAGAAACGTAGCGACATTTTGTGCGCATTGGCCTACGTGGAGAAAACGTGCATATCTCTGGTAAAGGTTACTGATTTTTGAAGATACACAAATTTGTATTTTTGGGGATGCTTATGTCAAAAATAATTATTTTTAGAATATGTAACCCAAACTACTTTTTCTGGGTATATTGGTCGGAAATCACTTTCCTGAGGTTCTTTTATGACCTAATTGTATACTTCTGGCAGTGCAAAAGAGATACGAGAATAGTTGGTTTTTGGATATCGTGACTCAGATTCAGATTTTGGATATCGTGAGTCAGAAGAAAAATATCTAGGTATTTTATTGAAGTTCACATCGTTTGGCACATCTCAGCTGTAGGTAATTGTTGTGCTGAATACTCTTGCCAATTCGATGAGATGAGAGCAAGGCAGAGACCGACTGAAAACCACTACTCTATAATTTCACACTTATAATAATTCACTCATATTTTTACCCTACTCTACCGACCGTCCTTGAACAACTACTGATAAAATAATAACAACCTGTACTTATACCGTTACAAGAAATGATTAAATTTTTCCAATCAATTGTAAATGTGAAAAACAGGATATAGATAACCACGAAACTAAAAGCACAGAATAGCTGTGTTATTTACCCTTATTCATAACACCATAAAATCATAGTCACCATACGATTTATCCCAACTTGGATCAGTACTCCTTACGTAAATATGGTTAAATACAATAGAAAGAAAATAGTTCAACGAATGGAGAGATTGCTTGACGCAAAGTCTAAAATGAATGAAAATAGCTAAGTATGACTACATATCCACCTCTACATGCTTTATACCGAGCATGCGTATTCCCAACGATTGTCACGTGCTTCTTGAGACCTTGTACGAAGCGAAATTTTGTTGGAAAATGGCCATTTGCATGTAGTCAGACTGATTGTGATATTTTTCTTTTTGTCGTTTTATCCCATCTTAATTTTCCACCTTCTTTCAATGTACGATCCTTCAATATCCTGTTTTTGGAAAACTAGAACACACCTTCGTAGTTTCTTATGTAAATTAATTTGCTTTCTTATGTCACCTGTCTTATTTCTCTTGAAATTCATGTTTTTCGCGTTGGAAAATATGGTTGGTCTCCAATAGGTTTGCCAGGTAATAGTCAATATAAGTGTGAGTTTTTCTGTTGCTAGTTGAGTGCTTTGTTGTGATTTTAAAAAGCGCAACCAATATTAGCTTTACCTTAAATTTAAACTTCGTTATAAAAATATACAATCGGCTCTATTTAATCTCTTTGGGTAATTTGTCTTTATTTTCTTTGAGCTCTTTTATATCTGTAGAAAATAAGATGCAGCTTGCAATTATTACATCATGAAAGAAGGAATGAATTATTTTTTTATTATTATTATTCCACGTATGTTAGGGGGGGTGTCCCTTCAGCTGTGCTGGTTTCAAAAGGCCCTCCATAACAAGATAAACATACGATGTTTGAGATCAAATTAAGTGAACCTAGATCGTTACTAAAATATTAACAAAAATCATACTTTCTGAAATGCAAAACGTTCCTGGTAACTGGCATGAATATTAAAGATAAGAGAAAAATTGCTGCATCAGAAAAAGAATCATGAGAGAAGGAATGAATAATACTTTCACTTAGATTCAACTGATTTGTGTGTTCATTTATCTGTTTGGCTTCTATTAAAGCAACTGCTCACCATGTTGCCCATCGTATAAGCAAATTATAACCACTACACGTTTTTTTATAAGAAACAAATTCTCTGGCTTCAGCCTGGATGTTTCTTAGTATTTCATCAAATTCAGCCTTTAACTGCCTCTTAAATTTAAAAACTTCCAATGTAAACGGCAATTCAGATTAGGCAATTGTGATGCAAGAAAGAGGATGCTCAAGTTTTTTGAGGCATATAATGGATGTTCATTTTATTTTCTTGCTAAATTGATAAAAAATTTACTAGTGAAAACAGTTTTTGAAAGTTATTATTGGAAAATCAGCCTATCTGATTTTTGCCTAATTTCCGCCTCATGTTTCTTATAGACATGTTTCTTATAAAAAAAATGTGTGTTTTGGATCTTGGTACCAGACTTTTGAGCGAGATTGAGAGTAGCCTTCTGAACTCTTCGAATGATTTGTTTTGGAATCCTTTGTAATTTATGGAAGTCAAAAAGAAAAGTCGCAGTTTTGTAGAAGTATTACGGAGTTTTTTGAAACACCCAATAAGTACAAAGCGAGTGAATTAAATTTTTATAGCCCCCTTAATTGGTTGGTATACATGCCATCCAGGTGAACTCCAAGCGCGTTTACCATTGCAATAAATAGAATTTAACATCGATGTGTTTATTGGGAGGGGCGTGTAGATCGTCATGCCTCCCAATATGCTGAAAATTGCAAGAAAGTTGTCAAAAGTTGGCTATGCTACAAGAGCTTTGGTCACAGTGTTTTCCGTGACTTTTTCTAGTAACAGAAGTTGGTCAAATGGCCAAAACGCCCCTCCCCTTAGCGGATAGTATCTCGCCACATCCCTGGAATGTAGTTTTAAACTTTCACATAACACACAGAAGGAAGGAAATCCTTTCAGACAGGCCCAAATATGTTCCTGTTATCATTTTTCGGAAACATTGAAGAATGTTTAAAACCACCCATATTTGCACGTTCGTCGTAGTGGTTTGAAAGTCATTAGTTTATACCGAGATCTGTCAAGCGTATCATAGCTTTTGCTTTTATTGATATATAGATTCTTCCATTGGTTCCACTGAATTCTGAAGTGTATTTTTCAATAACTCTTCACTTACGAATATCCTATCAGCATAAATATATTACAACGACAACATATAAAGTCTTTTATGGAAATCATGCAAAACGTTGCTTTTCTATCTAGGGATCATGCAATGGGAATTCAATAACTTTATAGGCGTACTTTTGACATACTGAAAACTTTTTTCGTCCGACACTCGTTAGAGTATGAAACGTCTGATAGTGACTGAAAGGTTAACCGAAATATATAGCCAGATGTATTCGGTAACCTTTCGGTCATTATCGGACGTTTCATACTCGGACGAAAACAGCTTTCAGTATGTCAAAAGAATGTTGCCGCTCTTTCGTGCTGTAATAGTCTGTGGTATCAACAGACTAGTTCTAGGAATTCCTTCAAATTTCTTTTGACGAAAGAGATTGTGGGGCTCACCATGATGTGTCTAGGAGTTTTCAGATATCTTCAATTCTTACCCCCAAAGTCTTTGAAAATTATCAAATTCCCACACAATGCTTGCCCACCCTTGCAATTTCCCTATTCCATCTCTTCTTTTCTATCATTGCTCACTCCCTTCTGTTGAGCATTTTATATGAAGCACAAGTTTGTAGTTTGGTACCATCTTTGATTGAATTGGTTGAGAAATCCACGCATTGGATTCATAATTTAAACTTCGTCCACATTTTCCAATAATTCCGAAGATCACCTTTAGTTTTATCACCTTTGGAAAAATTTGAAATGATATTACTCTTTAATATACGAATATTATACCTTTAATAAGTTTGATCGCTTTTATTAGTGATTGCTAGATCGTAAAAGGAAATATCTTGGAACAAATTTTCCAGTCGTCATTCACAGTGTTATTTTTAAAATAAGGAAAATTTAGAATAGCTTTTTAGATAAATTTTGATGGCTTTTTTATAGACTGATCGATCACAAACTGGAGAAAGTACAGGTTTGTTGTCTCAATTTGTTATTTCCTTCAAATCAGATTTCGCTTATGTGGAGGAGCCACTCTTTACACTTATGTGGAGGAGCCTCTTAGTTGTTTGCGATTTTCTAAGACAAATGGTGTGAGTGTGGCAATGTTGAGATTGATAGATTTCTAACAGGGTTCTTAAAACCTGGAAAATAGGCCATATTTACAGAAAGTCAGGGAAACTTGGAATAGTCAGGGAATATTCTATAATTTTTATCCAAGTCAAGGAAAAGTAAGGGGAAAGAAATTATGTAGTCAGCATTTCATTTCCATTAGCTATTGGCATGTCTGTTCGCAAAGTCGTTGCTCTAATTGTTGTTAGTAGATGTGAACTTCATCATTTAGCTTTATCAAAAGGCAAGTATATTTGCGTTACCCATCCATTAGGCTCCATTTTATTTTCTTCTTTTTGTAAATATTTGAAGTGAGGGTCAGGGAAAAAGTGGGTGCTTTTGACTACCAGTTAGGGAAGAGTCAGATTAGTCAGGGAATTTTGATTCACGTATTGGGTATGAATCCTGTCTAATTTTAGTGCTATACATTTGCTGTGACTATAAGGAATTGTGGCTGTACGGCTGTAGGAATTCTCACACAATTTTGTCAATAGAATATTAATGATGAATAATTTGTTTTAAGTTGGCTTATAAATGGAAGTAGATAATGCTATCTAAAGCTAATTAAGGCCAAGTATAAGTGTGAAGATAAGATAGGTAGATAAAGTAGATAAAATAAACTACCATAAATTACTGATTAAAAAGTAGAATTTTTAAAAAGTAGAATTTTTAGGTGGGCGCTTCTTCGGACTGGATGCTTATTCGGACCTGGGTGATTATTAAGAAAAGGAGGAACAGATACCTATCATACATTATCTTTCTATGGAATAGATGGAAATATAGCGGGTTCAATCTATGAATCAATAGATCTTCATCATCCTCCGTATCATCATCAAAGCGCAAAATGGAAGTTACAGAATGAGTAGAATAGTCAGTGAAATCAACAGAGAGTATTTAGTTGTGAAAGAATGTAAACGTATGTGGGGTTGAAAGTCAAAGAAACTTGAAAAAGCGTTGTTTTTTTCAAATGCCAATTTATGCGGACTGAGCGCTTATTCAGACCTGGGCGCTTGTTAGAAATATTTTCCCAACCTGGGCGTTTATTTGAGCATGAGCGCGATAAATGTCTGGCGTTCGATAAATGAGAATGGAGTGGGAAAGTTAAACTCGCGGAGCTACCAGTGGATCAGCCCACCGCTGTAGCCTTCACTGTATTCGCAGACGCGTGGCCTAGGGCTACGGAAACGGAGATAGGCGCCGCCTTATGCGCCATTGGTGCGGGAAGGACTTTGACTTTTTTGAGTAATAGGTTGCTTATAAACTGGATTTTTTTGTAATCAAAATGCACTTTGGACGAAATTTGAGTGTTTGAAGACTTTTTGGTAGTGCTCTTTAAAGGAAGTGTTGTAGGTACGTCGGGAGAGATTTTTGGTGGTTGGTATAGCAAGACTCTCACGAGTCTCATATAGGAGTTACTCAATGCATGGTGGTTGGAGATTTTGATGTTTTGTTATTTGAATTGTGAGTTTCTAACCTGTTAAATTAGAATTCTTTAGGTTTGCTCAGAATGTTTTCGTCATGAGAGATCTTTCTTTGATCAAAATCTTTCAGTATAAAGAATAGAAAGAAAAGTTGGATTTGACTAGCTCTTGAATCAAGTAGATGAAAAGGTTGCGGAATTTCAAAACATTATCAGAAAATCGTATTATTATTCTTTTCACTTATGATGTATTATCATCATTACAATGTGAGATTACTGTTTATGTTATATGGTCTTAAAAATTTATACTGTCAGCTGTGTGTTTGTTAGCTGTGCCTTATCCAAATTCATTCAAATTTCGAAATAAAAACAGACTATGTTAATCCGCGGCAGGTGCTTAGTTGTTGTTTCTAGTTGTCAATTGTTTCCTATCTTTGTCGTATCGTGGTCATAATCATTTTTCAAGCAACACCCAAAGATCTTCTAAATTACAACAAGCATGCCGGTCAAGTTTGTTTATATTGTTCTTCGCGTACTCCATAAGCACACGTTCTATAGAGCTTCAACCCCCACCCCTTCTCCGCCAATACCCATGCACACAAGTGTGCGCTAGATAGCGTTCGGGACCCCTAGGGTCGTGAACCAGATGTGTCTCTTTTCAAGACTGTATCTGGCTCTCTGGCTCGCATACAAATCTTGGCGGACTTTTTTGAAACCTTCCATTGACTATATATATATATATATATATATATGTAATGTATATATATATATACATATACATATATATATGTATATATTATATATATATATTGTATATGTATATTTATATATGTATATAAATCTATATATCTATAATATATCTATATATTTATGTGTATATATATATATTTGTGTGTATATATATATATTTATATAATACATATTATATATACATATATATACACACATATATGTAATATAATATATTATATATTATATATATATGTACATTTATGTAACTATTTACAATGATGCACCTCTCAAATATTTGACAGTGTAAAATTGGCTTGTTTACAAAGAACATACAAGAGCGTAACATAAAATGAGACAAAAAAAGCAGTCTAAGTAAACGAATAAGAAATAGGGAAAGTAAATAGTTCAAAGTTCTGGATTAGTCCAAGGCTTATTTCGATGACAGAAGATGTAGTAGCTGGATCTAATAGAGATATTCATAGCTTTTGTAATGATTCGTTTTTCAATAACAAAGTTTATAAATATATGATTATATAATATTCATGTTATTATATAATATTAATATTAATTATTATTTATTGTTTATTATATTTATAAATATGATAAATTAAAACAGAATTACTGAAGTTTAAGAATAAGTCAAGAATTATGCAAAACTCAAGCTTCATCAAGACTTAGACTTTTTGTGTATTTCAGCTATAATGGTGCTTTTAGATTAACGTTTGGACAATCAATACAATATTTGTTACTTTTCGTCCTCTTGTGATTTGCTTTATGATTAATTATGACATCGACAAAGATTTGAATATATTCCTTTCATTTCCAAACCAAGCAACACCTTTGATACTTTAGAATAATTTAAGAATAATCTGAGGCTCAAAACCAGAAGAATTTAAGAATATTGAGGCTCGGAAAAAAGTGTGGTATTTTTATAGGAAAAGTGTGTATTGCAAAATAGCGAATATTCCCAGAAATGTCTTTCAAAGTTGCCACTGGCGTTGTCATCTTCAGCTATCATATAACCCGATTGGCCAAGTTAGTGTCGAATGAGAAGATTTTGTGGTCTCATGCGACACCAATGCCCAACTGTATGGCTCTCATGGAAACCCATTTTTGAATATGAGACTTTCATGACTCTCTCAGCCAAAAAGATTCCCGACCCCTGAGCTAGATTATGATTACTCTTTTACACAGAAGCATGCCTTTTCTAACCTTCAACCGATCCGTCGTGTATTCGTGCTATACCAGGGGTGAACAACCCGCGGCTCTTCGCTTGATTTCATGCGGCTCTTACATTCATATTGACATGTGTGTTTTCATATAAGGGGTTCATACACTCAATTGCCAAATAAGCGCCCCCCCCGCTTATTCAGTTTTTCGATTTTTTTCCAACCTCCTGGGTCGTATTAGAACCCCCTTTTATTAATTTTAAGGAGGTTGACTTTTAATGAACCCCTCATTTCATTTCTTTTCTTTGTTAGTACTACTCACACCCACTATTCAAGGCAAAATAGAGTGCTTCTGTATATATTTAAGCTCTATGCTTTCTAACAACCTGTTTTTGTTCTTTTCACCATTTTATAATCATTTAAAGCGATTTCTCAAATTCCGGCTCCCCGTTTATTAAATTTCGGAATTTTTTCCGACATCACTGTTTATTAGTACCCCGCCTCGTTTACTTGGCACTTAAGAGTTCCCAACATGCGAATCAAAATTCCTCGACTATTCCCTGGCTTTTCCCTGACTGATGGTAAAAATATACCCATTTTTCCTAGACCCGTATTACAGAAATAGGTATAGAAAATGGAACCTAATGGATATGTAATCTATGTATACTTGCTAGAGCACTGAGTTAAGTGATAAAGTTAACATTTACTGACGCAAATTGAACAACCAATTTGCGCATAACCATGCACAAGTTAATGAAAGCGATATGTAGACTAAACAATTTATTTTCTATGACTTTTCTCTTACTTGGATAAACATTATAGAAAATTCCCAGGCTATTCCAGGTTTTCCCTGGCTGTTCGTAAAAATGGCATGTTTTCAGGTTCAGTATGAGCCCTTTGTATTAGTTTACCTCGCTTGAGTGGAATGAGGAATTCTCGTGTAAGGGGAAGGAATTGTGGTGATGTCCATGTGTTCCCATGCATATTTAGTGGCTCTTACTTTCTTATTGGTTGACCACTACTGTGCGAGGAAGGGGCCATTTAAAAAATGCGTGCGCTCTGCAGGGGGGAGGGGGAGTGCAAAACGTACAAGAGGGAGGGCCTCTTTAAAGAGCGTGCGTACAGTCATGTACTTTTCAAACGGTAATTACTTGGAAAGCATCCTAAATAAGTAAGACTGTCTTTTAATGATTGTAAACGCAAGATCGCATTCTCATTGCTTTTTAGTCCACGTTTACATGGGAACGGTTCCAAGTGGAACCGTACCAGTACGGTACAAATAGGCTTTGCGTTTACATGAGAACTGATGGAACTGTGCCAGACAGAACCGCTAGCCGTACCAGAATGGGTCCACCTGGAAAGTAGGGCCCGCATGGAGCCGAGCCAAAAAGTTCTCGTGTAAGCACCCAAAATCGTTCTCGTCAGGTACGCTTGGAAACGAGGCAAGGGGAAACTCGACTGACGATAACTTACGATAAATGAAAAATTTGCTGGCGAAGAAAATTTTGGGTAAGGATCCGAAGAACAAGTGTATGGTGGGAAGACTTTTTAAGCAACTTTTCTTGTCCTTGATAAATGGAGAGAGAGGCTGTGGTTTGGAACTGTTCATGCGTTTATGCACTGAAAGGAACGGTTCTGTACAGAACGGTTCCAAGACATCGTTTAAACGGGAAGCCTATCCGTACCTTCGCGGAACGGTTCCATGTAGAACCGTTCCAAAGTTCCCGTGTAAACGCAGCCTTATACAAAGATGTGATAATTTTCAGAGTTCTTGGGTATGTATCAAATTTTGCAAACGTTAAAATTACTGAGATAGACAATAGTAGCAAATGGTTAGGCGGGGTGTGGTGACTTGAAAGTATGTACTGTTCGGAAAACATTGCTCATTTTCCCCCAAGATTGTCGATATAATTTGAGTGTCTTGGGGAATCGAGAATTTACTGAATAACTCCGCGCGTTGTAATTTTTGAAGTACATATATCAATAAAGAAAACAAATTACAGGAACAACATACACAAAATAAGTCCATACACAAATAAGTCCAAGAGTTCTCAACTCAATGCTTCCTCGAAGCTCGTAATGTTCAATGTTCTTCTCTCTTCTCAATTTCGTTCTCAACTCAACTCCGTTCGCCACTGTGTTCTCAACACAACTCTTCCATCTCGCAATTCGAAAAAAACGTCCCTTCCATCTCCATGCTCCATGTCACATGATAAATTCAATTCAATTCACAACATGTACACTCTGGGGGAGGGGGTATCTTGAAAACGTACACAAGCGCACAAGGAGGAGGAGGGGTCCAAATATGGATGAAATTGAGGTCCCTTATGCGAATGGCCCCTTTAAATTTTGTTAAGCTGACAAATAGGAGAGAAAAACGTGCAATAGTCGACAATATTCCCCGGAACACTCTCAAAAAATTATAGAAAAATGTATTCTTCTCAGCATTTACACCATTGCGCCCTGTACGAACCCATTTTCCCCCTATAACAATGTTGTGCTGCTCATGAGACACTGAGCGTTATTAGGCACGTAAAATTTTTCGATTGCTGAATGCACGTCTTTCAAAAACCAACATTGTTTAGGGGAGGAAGGGGGTGAATGCTTCGTGTAGAATACAAATGTGCAAAGCGTCCCAGGACTTTTGCATAACAATAAACTTGATTTGATCAAATTTTCAGTTTACGTGCCTCTTAAATACACGTTTTTTTATAAGAAAGTCATTATTTTGCCTGAGCCTCAATTTTCTTAACTTTTCCCGAAATTGAGCCTGAGTTTTCCTTAAATCTCTCTTAACTTTTACTGAAATAAACTGGCTAGTGGTTTACACTTTCGTTAATAATATTGTATACTTGAATTTCAATTCTATCTTTAACATTTTGAATACAATAACGACAAAAATACCGCTTTTTGGCCTGTAAAAACATTTAATTTTGGAAATTGAGCCTCGTGATTTTCTTACGACTTTCTTAAGATTTTGACGATTTGAGCCTCATTTTCTTATAAACTTTTTTCTTATAAAAAAAACGTGTACTACGATTTGCAATTCACAGTTTTCTAGCTTTGTTAATTACGTTTACGTGACCCGTTTTGCTGTTGGATTTACGTTTATTTACCTTGGAATGAGACTCTTCTTCTAATGTGAGTTTAGTCGCAAAGTAAGGGCTGTTTGTATTTGATCTTTGGGTATTGCTGTATTTGCAAGAGTTGCAGCTGTTTACATAAGCTTGCACTGGATTCCTCCAAAGTTATCATTTTTCATTTGTGTTCGCTACTTCTCTCGGTATAAAGTCCAGTGTTGGGCTCAGTTTCTAGCCTCGAATTGAGACTATGAATTCAAAATGAGAGGTCCTGTTTTTTATTCTTGTTATCATTCTCCAAATTGGCTAAAATTATGGAATTGAGGCTAAAGGAATTATGCTAGACAGGTATTCGTGTTTGATCTTAGGCCTTTTAATTCCTATTTCATTAGATAGAGACATCATTGCAAGCTTTTTCAGCTATATACAAGTTTCAGAATTTCCATGTAGAAGGTCCACATGTAAGGACTGTTTCCTATATTTTAAGTAGGATAAGTTAGTGAAAAGACGATCCAATTACACAACTCTTGGAGTGCTTTTTACTGCTTTCTTTTGATTCTGTGAGAATCGTTTGGTATATACATTCTGACACTTACAAATAATTTATCTAGTTCTCATCTTAAAAACTTCAACCAATAAGCTACTATTACAGAGACGCCGGAGCATATTCTTTAGTAGGTGGCAGGGGATGAGTGACAAGCTCCTGTCAGGGTGTGGAAGTGGGGATCAGGGGCGGAGCCTCTGAAACAAAGTAAGAGCCACGCCTTTAGATTTCAAGCGTACCCCTTTCTGAGTATCAAGATATGCCCTATCTTTGATAGGATAGGTTATCTATTGTATTATACCATACACAGGCAAAAAAGTGGGGAGCTGCAGCCCCCCAGCCCCCATGCTCCGGTGGGCCTGTATTACTATGTACTTTGAAGACATAATATTAACTATTCTGTTGCCTCCTCTTGCAAATTAACATCTTGATATGCCTACGCAGCGTCTTTTGTTTCAGAAGATAAATAAATGGGTTTACTAAACTATTACTAGCTGCGAGAAACAGAGCAAATCTTCGAAACCAAACTATCGGTTCCTTTCCAAGTACATAACGCAGTCGGTATATCGACAATGGTATCCAACAAAGTATAAATGCAAGTACGACAAGGATGCACATATGGGCCATGTATAAGTTTTCCATGCGGATTTTGTTCTCGTTCTTCCGGCCTATTTGGAAGCGTCCAATGGCCTTAGACACATTCTTGGCCAACTGAACCTGTTTGGATCCCTTCCTGACCTCTTTTTCGGCAGGCCTCTTATTTTCATTTTCATTGGTTTCTTGAATCTCCTTTTCATTACATCTACTAATCACATCAGCAGATTCGTTTGTTACACCAAAGCGTTCCTCCTTCGCAACATTGCAAGCATTACTCCTTTCAGAAATACCGAAACAATCTTCGGAGAAAACTTTGTTTAGCCTACCTTGAGTGCGAAGTGCAATTTTTTGTTCTTTGGTGGCTTTTTTGGTTTCATTTGGGGAGGGGAAGGCTTCTTTCATTGTACCTTCATTTCTATGGACAAGAAAAATATCTCTTTTGTTTTTACTTATATTTACCATATTGTTTGGGGCGTGGTTCTCAGCTGTGTCTGTGTCATGTAGGTCATTGTCTTTATCGGCAGCGGTAGTATTTCTAAAGCCAAGAACATGGCAATTTACAGCTTTCTCAGCGTCTTTCGCCAAACCATTAGTTGTCTGCAGGCGTTCTGAATTGAAGTCCACATTTCTTGAGAATTGAGGCAGCTGTTTTAGCTTTGCAGTTAGCACCGTGTGAGCTTTTATCAGGCGAATTTGCCTTCTCACAGCGATATACAATAAACAATTCGAAACCCCCAACGCTAGAGATCCAAGGACAAAGAAGACTACAGTCACTACTGAACGAACCTTGAGCTCAAAGGTTTTAGTACAATTTACGAAGATGCTTGACTGGATGACGTAGACAGATATGGGAACAAGCCATATGACAGTGAAGGACATGCGCAGTCTTTTTGATGTCATAACCGTATGATATTGTAACGGCTTATATACAGCAAGTGCTCTGTTAGCTGTCATTCCCGCAATAGACGCTATGGAGGCGAACATCATGCTAAACATCGGAATGATAGCGGAGAGTTTGTAGACGATTGCCTCTTGTCCAGTGTGAAGGAGGGCGCCATAGAGCATACCGAATATTCCAACGAGCATATCAGCGACTATCATTGAAAACAGAAATCTGTAATCGTTTGATTTTAGCAGCCGCTGCCTGTAGTATATGAGGAGTATAAGAACGAGCAAATTAATTAGAAATGAGGCACCTCCTTGAAAGGCCATTAGTAGAAAAAAGCACTTCGCACACTCGAATACCATCTCTAGAAGGAGTGTTTTTTGTCTTTTCCAAACCGATACCACAATCCAGCGAGCTCTTTCTTCTCCTTTCGTTTAGTCCATCCTTCTTAACTATGCTCAGTAATTCGATCGGTCAATTATCGTTTGCAGTAAACAGGTATAAGGAAGAGCATTCGAATCTTTTCAATCTTTTCGATTAGATAGCACTGCATGGGCTGGCTCTTTGTAGTTTCAGTTCGTAAGGCAATTTAAATTGACGTGATGCTTCTGTCTGAAATCTGTTAGCCTTTCGGTGAATTCTTCCAAACTGCCTTCACAAAATGTCTTATTTCGCCTTTTATCGTAGCACGTTGATCCTGCTAATCAGAGAAGCAATTTTTATTGATTGGGCATTAAATTATGTACGATTTAGCTTGAATTTCATAGCAACCACTTTACAGATTTATTTCTATACTAACTAACTTTGCTCTAGAAAGGCTGATTTCTGCTTTAGCTGATTATATGTGATCAGTTATTCATTTGTTTGTTTTAACATTCATCATTTAGTTTCATTAGCTATCATTCAACATTATAAATGTTCCTTAGGTCTTATCAGCAGTCTGTATTAGTTCCGACCGCCTACATAATCAGTAGTTATCTTCATGCGGTTTCTATAACTCTTCTTGTTGATTCCCTCCACTAATGAAGAATAAGTTGGGTGGTTTGATGAAAAGAGTGAATTTAAATGGCTTCTCTTTTCCTGGGTCATTTAAATAAATTTTTCTACAATTACTTAAGTCTTCATTAACTTTTTTGGTATTTTCTGGCTTTCACTTTGCAAGTCATCGACGTTCGCGTCTGATCCTCTGGTCTAAGAAAGAACGATTTCAGATGAATGACATTTTTCAGACTTCGCTTATTTACACGCTTAATGCTCCACGGCTGCCACTAAGAGGGAATTTTATTTTCAATTAGGGAAAATCAGGGGAAAAAGAAAGATATTTTGAAAAATCAGAGAAAATCAGGGAAATTTTAGAGTTATTATTGTTTCATTTTGGAGAAGTGACTTTCTCTGTATTCACTCACGCATCCAGTTGAGTGTGAAAATTGCCAAATTTTCCCCTTGTTTATAGCATTTTGCTCTGTGCAATCATTTTGAAGTGCAGTTCCGCATTTTATGGAGCCCATAGTTTGAACTGTAAAAATAGGACCAAGGCTCTTCCAGACCCCACATCCGTCGAAAGAAATAATAGGAATACCAGGGAAAATTGGGGGGAAATGAGTGGCATTTCGCGAAAAAATATCAGGGAAAATCAGGGAATTTTGTGTTGAAATAGCAGTGGCAGCCCTTTTGCTCATATGCTGCACATCTCGTGTTAGTTCTTTTTAGCACAGACCAATAAAGTCTTGCTTTGGTCCGATTGCTCAAATTGCTTTGGATATCTAAATAATAACTGATACGTCAGTTATTTATCTGAGTATTCTAGTGTAGATAATATTAGAAATATGAGTTACTTAGAATGATAGCGATTTGAGTGTTTGAGTAAACAGGTAACAGCTGCTTAAAGCTCTTTTTTAATTTATGCCGAGTGTTCGCCTTATTGTTTCGAAATAAACAAAGCTGCTATTCTAGCAAAACAGCCAACTTCATATGTACATTTGATGCGTTTCAGCAAGGTTGAAGCTGTACTTCTATCAGAGTACACGTTTTTTTTATAAGAAAACCGTTATTTTGCCTGAGCCTCAATTTTCTTAACTTTTCACAATTTTCAGTCTGAGACTTTCTTAAATTTTTCTTAACTTTTACTGAAATAAACTGGCTGAAATGGCTTACACTTTCGTTATTAATATTGTACACTTGAATTTGAATTCCATCTTTAACATTTTGAATGCAATAACGACAAATGTCGATTTTTGGCCAATAAAAACACTACATTTTGGAAATTTAGCCTCGTGACTTTCTTATGATTTTCTTAAGATTTTGACAATTTGAGCCTCATTGTCTTAGGAACTTTTTTCTTATAAAAAAACGTGTATTGGTCCTGTAGGTGAGGCTGTAGTGTTCGCATTTTTTGTAAAGCACTTATGTAACCATAGACCGCAGTTGTATTGAGTCTGACTCAGCATGCTCATTATTGGGTAGCCAAGCATGTGACGGGCGGGGCAGCCAACAGAAACTGGGAACTTTAATAGGCCACGCCCTGTATTGATCACACCTTTTGGTGGCCGCTTTCAATTTATTGTAGGGAGTTGACTTTTTGCATTTCGGTGGAGTAACGTACATTAGAAGACGTAACGAAAGCGTGACAATGAGCTATGGTATGAAACAAAAAGAAGGAACTCTTTGTCAGGGCCGCTGATTGAATTCAGAGGCCCCGGGGCGAAAGACAAAGACGAGGCGTGCACCCCACACACCACCAACCTCCCGCCGCGAGCGAAGCGAGCAGAAAATTTTCAGGTTCTAGAAATTAATTTTGTAAAATTACTGCTGGGCTACTCTATGAGGCCCTCCAGACCTTGAAGCATTGGGCATTGTGAGGCCCCATGGACCTTGAGGCCTTGGACAATTTGCCCCCCTGCCCTCCTCTCGGCGACCCTGGCTCAAAACCCTGCTCTGGTTTTTGATCGCAAGTATTTTCTCATCGAATTAGAACAAATTAGAAAATTGATCCTAGAGAGAGAGAGAGAGAGAGAGAGAGAGAGAGAGAGAGAGAGAGCTGGTGGTAGGGGGTCATGTCCTCAGGCCCCCCGTGGCTTCTCCGCTGATGTATGACAGTTTGGATTGGTATGTATCCAAGACTGCAATGTGGGACTTACATTCTTATCCAGTTTGGTCTTATGCTAGGCCCAAAATATAGTCATTTGAGCTGCAATAATTTTTACCACTTTTGGAATTTGCTAAGGTATCTAGCTTGGAGCCATCTAGCTTGGTGGGCTGTTTGCTTTAGGTTATAAATTATAACGGACCTCAGAGGAAATTGATGTTCCATAAAACTTTCAGGTTCATTCAGTAATGTATTCTTTTTATTCGAGTTTTTCTTTTTTTGTCAAAGTTGTTGTTGTTGTTATTATTATTATTTTGAGTTCTCGTTTTGTTTTTATTTGATGAAATAGCACAGTTGCAAGGATTTATCTTAGATTTTCAGTCGAAGTTACACCGTTTGTTGTTCAAAAATTTAGAATTATTCCTAGACTCAGTTCAGAGAATTTAGATTATTAAAGATCAGCGTGAAAATATTCATTCTTATAGAGCTTTTGTTATGTCGTTTCTTTCAACGGGATGAACAATGATAGCTGCAGTTTTATGCCGTGTCCATACTACACAACTAACCTAGGTTCGCCCCAGGTTAGTTTAATTTAGGGCGAACCCAGGTTGTGTCCACACTGAAGTTACCTAATCTACACTGTGGACAGAAACTTGGGGCGACCTAGGTTATGAGAATCTACGCACGTATAGGAGGCATGTCGTTCTGAATCCTCGTTACAAATTTGAATCAAATATAGTGGAGAACAACGTGTACGGTATTAACACTTGTAGTTCAATTATTTTTCTAAAAATCGCAATGATAACAAAGCTTGCGATACTGTAGTTGAAAGAGTACAGAAGAATTGAGCTTTCGAAAAGAATTCAGAACGTCATTATGCCGCTACTGATGTAAATTAATAATTATGTATACACAAGCACAATTTACACTCAGAAATGTACTCAAAAGTAACGATCAAATAACTGAAGCCGCCATTGCGCATGCCTTAAGTGTAAAACTAACCTAGGTTCGCCCCAGGTTGTGTCCACACTACATTTTTCACAACTAACCTGGGGCGAACCTAGGTCAAACCCACCTCCGAAGCTGGGCTAAACTAACCTGGGGTGAACATAGGTTAGTTGTGTCCACACTAGGAAAATCTAACCTGGGCTAGTTGAAATCTGGGCGAACCTAGGTTAGTTTGTGTAGTGTGGACACGGCTTTGGTTGTTGAAGTTTTTGTCCTGCTGAGGAATTGATTGTTATTATTATTTCTTTACTGTTGTGATTTTGCGTGTTTTACGGCATTGTATTATATTGAATGGCATGCGTCCAATACCTGGCAATATGCACTGCAGATGCTAGAGTTTTGTAATTTCTGCAAATTACATATTGTTTTTCATTGGTGATTAATTGGGACTATCAACTTTGCCCTTCGTCACTCTTTGTTATAAGAATATGTAACTTTTTTCCGAGTTTCAATCTTCTTAAATTTTTCTGAAATTGAGCCTGGAATTATTCTTAAATTATTCTTGAATACCAAAGGTGTAACTTGGCCTTAAAATTTAAGGAATATATTCCTCCTATCTTTGTTGATGTTGTTCTGCATCATAAAACTAAGCAAGAGTTAATGTTTTGTATCGATGATACAAAGGTACATCTGAAAGCAGTAGTATAACTAAGATACAAAAAATTCCATGCGTTGATGAAGCTTGAGTCTTGCATTACTCTTAAATTATTCTTATATTTTAGCGATTTTAAGCCTCAATCTTCTTATAAAGTTTTGTCTTATGGAAAAAGGATAGTATTTTCCTCTTGAACATTCCCAATAAAAACAGGATGAATTTGTATCAATAATGAAACATGAAATTACCTCATAATTTAGCAATTCAGTTTTTATTGATACTTTCACTTTCACAGTGAGCAAAATATGTTGACCCATTCACGAAGGGCATCCGAGCTGATGGGAGGGAGAGGGTTTAGTAAATTAGGATAAATTCAGGCATAGGGGAGGGATTTTAAGCAATCCAGACGTCCCTGTTTTCAGAATTTTATAGCAGGAAATTTCTTTTCAAGCTTTTACATTTTATTTACATGTACATTCTTAAAAAAGGTTTTTTGGGCAAATTAGGTGGATATCCAAGAGGAGGGGGAGGGTTTCTGAAGGCGGGCAACACTGGAAAAGGAGGAAATGGTCTTTATTTTCATCTTTTTCCAGATTTTCTTTGTGAATAGCCCCAATACAGACACCAAGTCGAACAAAGATGCTCTCAGTTCGGGTCCCTTAGGTGCCGTGTCACCTGTGCGTCCGAGTGCTAAAAAGGGGCCGCCGAGGAAATTCTGAATCCCCAGAGCAAAAGAGATAGGCGAGCCCTCCTGCGAGCGAAGGGCGCCATCGCTCACAAGTGTGAGTAAAAAATTTTCAGGGTCTAGAAATTAACTTTGGGAAATTACCGCTGGTTTACTTTATGAGGACCCCAGACTTTGAAGTATTGGGTGTTATGAAGCCCCTTGGCCCCTGCCCTCCTTCTTGATGGCTCTGTCAACACCCCTCAATTTTCTAAATAATGTCAGGTGTAGCGTTATGAGCCCAGCAAGTTTGTCATGCTGTATGGTCAGAAGATTTTTAGGGAAGGAGGTCTAATCCATTGAAAGGAGCACACAGATTTATTTAAAGAATTCATGGCCTTGGACCACTGTTTTTCAGATTCAGAAATGCTGCAGGAGGTTTGCTGAATCCGTTACACTAAAGTCCAATCAGCTTCATCGTCATCTCTACCCAGGGAAGAGAAATAAAAAGGGAACCAGGGCGAAACCCCTGAAAAAGTTTTTGACCACTCCTTTGCCATCTTAGAGAAACCCCTTTTTTATCATAAAGATGGTAATATTTAGAAGCGCATTTTTACTCTTTTGCTGAAAAAGGCCGGAGTCTATACTCCAAGATCCCCTGTAATTACGTCTCTGGTGATTGACTATTACCAGCTCAAAATAAAGAAACACAATTTATTGCGAACAATTGGTAGTTACTCAGTATTTTGTCTGTGTTCTGTAAAGTATTATCATTGCAATTATATCTTTCGAGCTCTGTATTGAAATTATATAATTATCAGACATAAGCCACCGCATTCAGCTCATGAAGACCTGCTAGCTGATAGGAAACATTTGAAGAAAGTTTTCTATGCAAATTTGCAATGATCAAACAGCAAGTTTCATGAAAGTCCATTTTGTGTTTTGTTCAAGCACTGTATAACTGACTACATTTTCCTCGTTTTTGGGAGTGAAGCTAATTAGTGAGATGCAAGTGTACTTCTAGAATTTGCTGAGACATATGTACTACCCTTCGATGTCAAACATTGTTTATCATTTAGTCTAGGATCAACGGCGACCCATACTATTGAATCGATACGACAGCGTTAGAACTTGATCTGTTTGTGTTTGACATTTAAAAGAGAATGTGAGATATTTTCTAGGAAGTAAGCAAGATATATATGTCTATTCGCATAGAAGTTAACACCAGTTGCTCAACACAGATTTGATTAGCAATATAGAAGCAAAATATAACTATTACCTTGCAAGCAGCAGTTTTTCCTACCATGTATTCGCCATGAACTGATGAAGACTGTCGTAATGTTATCATAAAGATGCAAGCTATTTCCGTACACGCAATTATATAGATTTGAATGCGAATTATTGACGTCAGCGTTTAGTTTCTGTAGAGCTCTGCTTGAGTGCATATGTGCGCAGTAGCCCGAACATAAAGGGCTGCCTCTTTTCCTTGTAGCCCTTATTTATCCAAATCATTATATTTATCTTCTTGAATTTCAGCTTTTGTGTTTACGACAACCAGTCTCAGTTATAAGCTGTCGGGCGTAAACGAAAACCTTCTGTCGCCTCCCTTAAAACGGCACCAACAATCTTTTCACATTGAGCAAGGATTATGTGTCGCCAGTCAACTTTGTTTACTTTTTGCGTTCCATTATTTATATTACTGCATTTTATTGTGTTTTGCTTTACTATTTAATAAGTAATACAGTTCAGTGTTAAAGGTAAGCTGTATTTTATGCTCAATGTTCAGTTATGAACTGTTTTTGAACTGAATATTTTATACAAAGTTAGGGCTCCTAATTGTTGTGTGAAATATTCCTCCACCCTCTTGCTTTACGGTTTTTTGAGTGCGAGGACAAGGATCCTTGCCATACGCCAGTGCTTCTCAATTGTTTTCCGCAAAGCCCCCCTCATCGGAAGATAAAGTATTTCTCGCCCCCCCACTTACTATAAGTAAT
This sequence comes from Cassiopea xamachana, assembly GCA_900291935.2. Lineage (NCBI taxonomy): Eukaryota > Metazoa > Cnidaria > Scyphozoa > Rhizostomeae > Cassiopeidae > Cassiopea > Cassiopea xamachana. The sequence goes on along the minus strand of OLMO02000302.1, from coordinate 2,564,891 downwards.
ATCATATCTATAAAAAATTATGGTAAGTATACCTGTTCCCTGGCGTCATACGCGCCCCTTCCAGTATCGCATCGCACCCCATTTGGGGGGGTGCCCAACTATTTGAGAAACGCTGTTCTACACCGAAAATGTAACGTGTTGTTGATGAAATTCTGAAAATCCGTTCTTACTGTTTTTTCTGAGTTTTGCTAAGCACCAATCTGCTTTATCTTTGATGCACGATAATTGTTTTTTGTCAAAATGATTCAAGTTAACTTACATCTTTGGATTCTGAGCACTGAATTCGGTGTTTTGCTTCTTTAAAGGACGAGCATTTAACGTTATACTGCCTACCATGCCCATCAATGTTATTCCCTAGAATGTTTGATTCCTTTACTATCTCCACAAATCACCAAAAATATTCCTTTCAACTTCGCTCTATTTTTGGCACTGTGGTGTTTCCTCTGTCTTCCCACGCTCGTTGCAATTCAGAATCATTCCTCCCCATGAAAATATGCTATTTAAATATGCTATAAAATGTGCCATTTATTTCCTATCATTTCTTTTATATGATCAAACTTTCACCTCTTTGCTCTCTCTAACACCCTCTCCAATCAGTTTAATTTTTCATAATCATCAACATCTCCCTCTCAAATTAGTTTAATTTGACACACTAACTAATTTCAAACAGAAAATGAAATCATGAAAAGGAAGTACTTGCATCTGCAGGATGTGCAAAGTTTTTGTTAATGGAATAGGGTTTTCATAGTTTTATAGCTTTTCTCTTAATTAAAGAAAGCTATGCAATAATATGTTTTTCTTTTATTCTTGTGGCATTAATTAGCTAATTAGTTATATTTGTATTAGTTTGCCAACATTGAAGAAATTGTAGATAAATAAATTAAATAATGTCAATAAATCAATATTAATCAATATCAATATTTAAAGATAGTTACTACTATATTTGTTAGCAACCAATTCAGACTAACTATTAAGATAAAGTAAAACCAAAGATATGACTATAATACAAATAATTGAAAAAACAACTTATTTGCAAATTAGACAATGACATGCCTTGCCATCCTACTTTGTGATCAACTTTTTAAATTTTGTTCAGGTACAAGCTCTCTCTTTATTTCATTCTTTAGAGTTATAATACGGTTATATTTAGGTTCTATTTTTAGTATAGTTTTTTGTACAGATAGTTAATCGCCTTCAGCTTTATTTAGTCGTTTATGATTAATTCTTAATTAGATTTCCGCTCGTTAGGCTAATGAGCACTATTGTAGTTTGTTTAGTTACTGCCGTTGTGTAATTTGACTTTCTAACCACATGATAATTTCATGTTAGGCAAGCATTGCGTGTGGGGACTACCTAGCACTCCGCTCTAATGTATAAGTTTGGCACCCAGCGTTAGAGTAGGAGTGAGTTGTTCAGTCAGACATAGAGTCAACTAGAATGTTAACTAAAGTTCAACTATGAGAAAAGTTTAACGCTAGGAAGGCCTACACGTGGTGCTTGTAAAAGACCCGTAGCATTGGTTAGCATTGATTAGCATTGATTAGCATGGTTAGCATTGATTAGCATTGTTTTTGGATAAATAAGTGTTTGTGGACAAATAAGTGTTTGTGGACAAATAAGTGTTTGTGGACAAATAAGTGTCTGTGGATAAATAAGTGTTTGGAAATAAAAGTATTGTGTTGTGTTTTTTTCTGCCAATCCTGCCGTAAACGAAAGAAAGGTTTACAGAGTATTTCATAGAAGACTACCTCTAAATGAGAGAGAGAGAGAGTTTAGTCTCTATATACCTGCTTGTACTTGCTTAGTCCATATCTATTTGTTTGTACTATCTGGATAAGGAGGGGTGTGTAGTGTAGTTGTTGTACTCTAGTGTACCAAATAATCGTCTCCCGATTATTAATTTTTGAGATTTCTTCCAATCCCCCCGCGCTTAATCCAATCCCCCCATTTATTGATTTTCCAAAATCTTAAGGATGCAAATTTATAATTTGCCCCAACTGTGAACCAAAAACGAAAATCCATTACATTTAATAATGAACAACCCGCCCATTTTAGTTGGAACGTCAGGCCAATGGTATAAATACAAGAGTTATTCTAATTATTCCAACCCCTCCATTAAATTCTTGAGAATTTTCCAACCCCCCCCCATTTATTCCAGTCCTCTAATTATTCAGTACGTGGGCGTGGCGGGCACCACCTGCGGGCAGCTTCACACCTTGCAGGTATTTTTCGCCAGGCCTGGTAATTTTCTCAAGTTTCAGTTCATTTCATTACTTCATATTTGTCCATTTTTCTATATAAGCATGCATGAGGGAATGGTGACTTTTAGTCCTAGGTACCAACTAGGGTGGAGGATAATTTCACATAAAGGACCGCTCATTATTTATGCCTCAGGTTGGGGCCGAAGAGAAAGAGGTTGGGTAAATGATTAAGGTTGGGTTTATCATTTGTTTTGTCTCACAAAGGTTGAGCAATATACTTTTAATAGCTCTATATTGGTTTGGTAACTATTATATTTATAGTGCACAAAGTTGGGTAACAAAAATTAATACCCAAATAAACCTTTCTCTTCAGTCCCAACCTGAGGCATAAATAATGAACGGCCCTAATCAGAAAAATTTCATACCCCACCTTGAATATTGAAAGTTTTCATAGAGCACCATCTTTCAGTGAAATGGTTTAGTACCCCCATCCGAATAAATATTACATGTGTACACATACTGAGTGTGTGCTGTGTACTACCTGATTGCACAAATTGTTCTGAGTGTACGCTGTGTACCAAGTTTTAAATGTTGTTACTTTATCTTTTAGGTTTTGATTAGTGATTTAGCATAGATTTTTTCAAAGCAAAATAGTTTCATACATCATAAAAATTTTTCTGGAAAGTTTCTTACCTCCACTGAACGATAGCAAAGTGCTTCATACCCCTGTCGAAAATCCTCCTCCCCAGTACCCAGGATCAAAATGACCACTCCCTAAACACAAGTTAAAATATAAATGTGTTGCAATATAAGTTAAATAGAGGTGGTTGGCCAGTTTATCTGTGCAGGTAGACACGGGAGGGGAGGGGGTGAGGGGAAGCTGTGCCCGCGGGCTGCAAAGAATATTGTTACACACTGAATACTCTATCGCAAGTGTTTTTTGAAGGTTTTGGGAGTCATCGGCTTTTCCATGCTTTCGTAGTGGATAGTGTTCGTCTCGATTGAAAGTTGATAGATTTAGAAATTGCACATCCCTGTTCACTCTTCGGGCTTGCTTGCCTCGTCCGATGAGGGAAGGTCTTCACCTGTGTTTACTTTGTATGTTATCACCTGTTTTGACGTTATCTTTTCTCTCTTGCAGACTTCTCTGCAGCTGGTGCAATGGTTTCAAGTGGGAACGCAATGGGAGGCAGTGCTATTCTTGGGAATGTCGTCAAAGGAGCTGGAGCTCTTTTCAGTAACATCAAAGATGTTTCTTCAAAAGTTGTGCAATCTGTTGCAGGGTTCGTGTTTTACATTTGTATTGTGTGTAGTATTTATTATTATATTTAGTATTATATTTTTTATTATTTTTACGTTTGCTTCTCGAATGAAGAAGCAGGGTTCCTACGGGTTTTGGAAAGCTTTGGAAGTTTTGGAGGATATGATAGGTTCTTAATTAGTGGATTGATATTCACAATTCCAGCCTGCAACGTTCTTAACAACGTTCTTATATACAGCACATGCTTTGCATGCATTTACATTATTTTCAACACAAAAATTCTTGATGATTCTTGAGAACACTTTAAAGCCAGAATTCTTGTATATAATACTCTTGTCATATGTTGTGCAACTTGAAAAGTGCAGACAATGAAAATTTCTACTCACGAACTTTTAAACCAACAGCATGAAATACATTATATAAGAACCATCCCCATTTCAGCCTCTTTAAGATTCTTATTTAGGGGGTTCAAGCAATGAAATTTCAGCCTCAAGGTTCTTTTATGGGGGTTGCTACTGTAATGCAATTTTCCAGGACCTAGAAAGGTTTGGAGAAACAGACATTTTTCAATTTGGCTATGGAAAATTTATGGATTTTTGTTTGGGAAAATTCTAAAATATGTTGAAGTGGATATAACTTCGTGTCGTATTAAACACTGTATATCTTGTGTTTGTTTATTTTACCATTTATAATATAAAACAGTATGCACCTAATATAAAATGTAGTGTTGAAAATAATGCCTGTCTGTTTTTCTTTGGCTTCAAAATGGAAACGAAAATGCGTTTCGT
>OLMO02000302.1:2530870-2543892 GCA_900291935.2 Cassiopea xamachana | reverse complement strand
CAAGCTAACAAAAAAGAATGTTGCCGCTTTTTCGTGCTGTGGTAAAGCGGAATTTGCTATTTTCAAAAGGCCTTAGTATGCTGTTTGCCTCGCTTAGCAAATGGAAAAAAGGACAGTGGACATAAAAAATCCACAAGGACATAAAACAGAAATATAAAATAGGGATAATTTTCAGAAATGCGGACGTAAAAGACACTGTAAAATCCCGAATTTTAGCCCTGGGTTTATAGAGGTTCGTAGGTATTTCTGAGGGCTTATATTCGGAGGGTCTTTTGGGTTAACAGATGACTTGTGTATACCAAAAAATTCACCATTCGGTCTCCAATCAGAGAGACTAATAACAACGTTTAATGCGTAAAACTTCACAAAAGAGCAAAAGTAAATACAGAGGCTCTATATGTGCTCTGTCCATGTTCATTCAGTATCCTAACTACATACACAGAACAATGGTGGGATTTTCAGATATGTCCTGAAAAAATTCGATTTCTAGTTCAATATTTATTTATGATGATGATGATGATGATGACGATGACGATGACGATGACGATGACGACGACGACAACGACGACGACGATGATGATGATGATGATGATGATGAAGATGACGATGATGATGGGTATGATCCAGCACCCCATCCAGAACACAGTTTACCTATTTAATTTCTTAGTGACATTTCTATTCTCTTTTGTCTTTCTTAGGTTTTCGAAAGTGGTTGGAACTCCAGAAAAGCTCCCACATTGAACCAATTGATTTCATTGTGCCGCAAGGCGTATAATTTTCTACGACAGGATAGAGACAATGTTGTTGCTGTTCATTGCTTGGTATGCATTCCGTTTTGAGATTTTAAGTGACGTAGATCAAGGTTGTGCCTCGCCATGTTGTCTCACGTGCTCTTCAGTGAGGTTAATGTTGACGCAGAATTATTCTGACACACATTTTTTATAAAAACAAAGTTTATATAAATATTACGTCTGAGAATCGCTGAAATTTAAGAATAATTTAAGGTGTGCTAAAAGCTTTTTTCTTCCGAGGCTGAAAGATCCANATGTTGTACTTGTAATGTAATTGTAATAGTAATTGTCTATGAGTTGTAGTTGTAATTCTTTATGAGCATATAAAAAAGCAAATATTACACGCTATTTTATAAGAGCACGTAAGCCTCAATATTCTTCAATTTTTTCGGTTTTCAGCCTTAGATTATTCTTAAATTATTCATAAATATCGAAGATGTAACTATGCCTAAAAACAAAGGATTATATTCAAATTTTTATTGACATCTTTCTTCATCATAAAACAAAGTAAAAGTGGAGCAGAGTGATAAATGTTGTATCGATAATGCGAAAGTTAATCTAAGAGGAACATTTTGACTAGAATGTACAAAAACTCTTAGATTTCATGAATCTTGAGCTTGGCATTATTCTTAGATTATTCTTAAATAGAATGTTTTCGATTTTGAGTCTTAGATTATTCTTACATATCGAAGGTTTAACTACGTCTGAAAATCAGATGATTATATTCACATCTCTATTAATATCTTACTTAATTATACAGCAAAATAAAAGTGGAACAGAATAACAAATATTGTATCGATAGTGAAAAGTTAATCTACAAGCAGTACTATAACTCAAATGCACATAAATTGTAATTCTTGGTGAACTTGAGCCTTGTATTATTCCTAAATTATTCTTAAATTTCAGCGATTCTGAGTTTGAATATTCTTATAAACTTTATTTTTATAAAAAGTGTGTATAGAACGTTAGTGTAGATCATGTAAGAAGCCCCCCTCCCCCTCCCCCTTACTGATATATTCATCACTATCCTGTGGCCTTAAACACCGTGGTCAGAGCAGCATTGTTTTAGGGGTTGAGGAATAAGAACGTTGTGTACCACTGATGTAGATAGCATACTCACCATGAGCTGATAAGCACACCATGTTATGCTTAGATCAGATGTCCATCATTCCTATACACGTTTTTTTATAAGAAAGACTCTCTGGCTTCAGCCTTGTCATCAAATCCAGCCTTAAATGCTTCTTAAATTTAGAGACTTCCAATGACAATAACAACCCAGATTAGGCAATTCTGATGCAAGAATAAGGATGCTCAGGTTTTGTAAGACATGTAATGGATGTTCATTCTATTTTCTTGATGGTTGGATAAAAAATTTACTAATAAAAAACAGTTTTTGCAAGTTATTATTTGAAGCTCAGCCTGCCTATGTTTCTTAAATGTTTCTTAATTTTTGCCTGATTTCAGCCTCGTGTTCTTTATAGACATGTTTCTTATAAAAATACGCGTGGTTCATCTACCCTCTTTACGTAGAATCGTTTCTAATCTCAGATATTTTGAAAAGTTGGTACTGACAGCTGCTTAGTTTCTGAAGATTTCAAATACTATATTCTCCTTTGAGCATTTGTCAAGAATTGAAATTGAAAGCATTTGGAATTTCAAAGTTCTGTGCAAGTGTATTATGAAAACACGAAATTTGAGAACACTGGAAAAGTTTGGTTTCGAATTGAAAGCTGCATTTGTCCATAACTTCAAGCTGGTTTCTCTTTCATTTTGTTCAGTTCAATTGATTAGTTTCTCTGACGAAAGTCATTAATTTCGAGACGAATTTTGATGTTCTCAGCGTGACGAATTCAATTTCAGCCAATAGAAATTTAATGGCAGACAGAAATGCACGTCATATACTTGAGGAATTTCTACAAACTTTGGATCAATTTGAAAACTTCCTAATTCAAAAGAGAGCTGCTCCTTCTAATGCACAGAGGAGAGTCCATTCTCCCCACCGAAGACCCATTTGCCATGCTGGTCTAGCGATGGCTGTTGTGTGAGGCCAGGTCCCATCACAGCCGTCTTTTTCTCCCATGCTCGCCCATCGTACGCACATGTGCGCTTGCTACGACTCCCTATTGCGTACATACTGTTACCCATCTGACCTCCCCCCCCCCATTTGCAACTGGAATGTTCCAACCAATAATTCTATAAAGAAAAAGACGGTAGAGCATTTGAGAGACAGGAAAATAATCATAGCAAATGTTTTATAATGCAGCAATGAAACTTGCCATCAAGGAGAACAAAGTATGATAAAAGCAAGCAAAAAGAGACTTTCTGCGTACGTACTTAGATGTGTCAGGCCCCCCTTTTATGCATGGCGTGCACTTTTGCTTTACCCCTATCCCCCTTGGTGCGTACGTGCTAAATGAATGACTCCATTAGGACTGCGCTATCTGTTGTTCTTTCAGTCAGTAGCTTGATCAGACTGGACATTTTGCCTCGAACCCCTTGTAGGCACAGAGCCTCCTCAACGTAGTAGCTAGGGGCAAAGTTCCACCCAATTCTCATGCTTCCCTCCTACTTACAGTATTTTACAGTGTTTTACCCCTTCCCCCACGCCAGTAATATGGTCCCTTCACTTTCGTTGATTTTCGAATTCTTAAGATGCAGTATATCTTATGCAAAATTGAGGCCCCCTTTTTACATTGATCCCCTTCGTTATTATACCTTAGCAGATGCCTTGACAAGGCGAGCACCTCTGTTTCTTACCACCACCCTTTAGTGTGAGTGTTGTGATAGAGAAAGTGACTGAGAGGCATTTGCTATATTTCCCATCATATTTCGATTGATGATGTAGTTTCAAAGGTATTTTCAGTCGCCATTAATTGGAAATGAAGTATTGCAAATTGTTTTGGAATTTCATGCACATATTACCTTTAGAAGCATCCTTTCAATCGCTATTTGTGTTATCCTAAGATTCTCTCCTTTTGTAGCCGCTTCAACTCGTATTTAGAAGAAGGTATGGTATAGGTAACAGGTGCGCAACTAGGGGAGGAGCCCTGGGGGTGTAGACACCTACACTTTTGTTGGGTGAAAATAGGGCCCCTACTCTGAAGTGCAAAGTAAACGGGGGTCAGAATAAACGGGAGGTTAGAATTTGAGAAAAGGCTTTAAATGATTATACAAAGACGGAATGAACAACAACAGGTTGTCATTAAGTATAAAACTAAAATATATTCAGCAGTAAGCTATTTTGCCATGAAAATTGCGCGTAAATAGTGCTATCAAAGAAAGGAAATGAATTGGGGGGTTTGTAAAGAGTCAATTTCCTTAAAATTAGTAAACGGGGGGTCCTAATAAGGTCCGGGGGCTGGAGAAAATCGAAAAATTAATAGTCGGGGGGACGTTTATGTGGCACCAGATATAACACTTCAGCACAAGAACGAACGTGGCCTTTCTATTTAAAAAAGGCATTTTCTTAAGACGGAAAAGGCGTTGTTCCAAAAGTTTTTCAGGTGCCTCTCCCCCAGCAACCAATTTCCTTTCTCTACCGTGATAAGACGTAGCAATAAGTATTATTGGTTTTCAGAGCGACGATATTGGTAAATCTTCCATACTATTCCCTCCACTTATGAATCTGAAAAACAGTATTCACGGTCCGTATCTGCTATAAAAAAGCGTTGATGTTTCCTTTTTCGTGGATTGGACCCCTGCCTTCGAAAATTCCTAGTTGCTCGCTTGGGTGAAGGTGTGGTCCCGTACTCTCTCACTGGCCATTCAAAAGAAATTGGGCACCTGTTGGAAACATTGAGGAGAGAAAGTTATAGACCCATGGTTAAAGAGCTCTGATGAGGGAAAAATAAACTTGAGTATGTTCCTTGATCTTAAGAAAGCTTTCGATACAGTTGGCCATAAAACGTTACTGCTGAAGCTAGAGAGTACTTACTACAACTGGTTCACTTCTTACCTGACCAATAGGGAGCTGTTTTGCTATTATGATGGAGCTAACTCGAACAGAGGTATTTTGAAGTGTGATATCCCACAGGGCTCGTGTTTGGGACCCTTGCTATTCTTATTGTACATTAATGATTTTGAGTATTGCTTGGAATACATGTCCCCATATATGTATGCCGATGATACATGCGTAACTATCGCATCAGAAAACCTTAATGGCCTAATAGCAGATTTGAAAAAATGAACCGGAAAATATATCGAACTGGATGAGAATAAACAGACTTAGTTTGAATGCAAGCAAGAGTGACTTTATTGTTGTAGGCCATAGAAGAAAATTAAATAGGGTAGGCGATGAATTACCACACTTTGACTTCAATAGTGAGGCTATCAAAAGGGTTGAGAAGATAAAATAATTGGGGATTAACATCGATGAAAGCCTAAATTGGAAAGAGCAATATAAAACTGTCAAGAACAATTTATGGATATATATGGAATTTAGGGAATAGAACCTAAGGGTCCTTTCACTTTGTCAGTACACATTGGTAAAATCTACATATATTACCCAATGAACTACGAAAAAGTATCGAAAAAAGATCAGTGGTCAACTCTAAATTGCACATAGTAAAATTCTTAAAGGAAAATTTCCTAACTAGTACATGATTCAGTTAGATTAGAACGTCCTCCAATTGTATTATACCTTACTTTATGTCCAGTGTGAAGTATAAGGAATGTAGAATGGTAATTTAAAAGTTATTTTGAGATAAGACATCAATTTATTTCCCTTTCCTTCAAATGTTGACAGTGTTTCATCTCTGAATTATATTTTTTCTATTGACTTTCAGGATGGGAAAACAGCATCTGCCATTCTGGTAGCTTCCTTGCTAATCTTCTCAAAACTTTTTAAAAAGCCATCAGCTGCGCTTGATATGTACTCACTACGCCGTTGCCAGCCTGGGCAGAGCATCGATTTGAATCCGTCACAGAAAAGGTAGATTCTTAAGTATTAAAGTTATACATTTTAGTCTGCTATACACCTGGTCAGTCAGCGTTTTCCTACCAAAATCATATAATTTGGTTCATCGCTGTATTGGTGGTTGACAGTTCGATTTATTGGGGGAGGGAAGGGGTGAAAACCTCTTGGTGTGTGAATTTTTGCTACACGTATTTTTTTTAAGAAAACCGTTATTTTGCCTGAGCCTCAATTTTCTTAACTTTTCCCGAAGTTGAGCCTGAGATTTTCTTCAATTTTTGTTAACTTTTACTGAAATAAACTGGCTAGAATGGTTTACACTTTCGTTAATAATATTGTATGCTTGAATTTACATTCCATCTTCAACAATTTGAATGCAATGACGACGAAATATTGATTTTTGTCCAATAAAAGCACTAAATTTTGGAAATTGAGCTTCGTGATTTTCTTTAGATTTTCTTAAGATTTTGACCATTTGAGCCTCATTTTCTTATAAATTTTTTTCTTATAGAAAAAGCATGCACTTTTGAACCATTATTGATTCACCTTTTGGGGGGTGTATGTACGTACCATTGCCTTACAACGTACAATACTCGCCAAAAGTCCTGGGACACTTTGTATATTTTTAATCTGGACGGAGCATTCACCCCCTCTTCCCCCTAAACAATGTTGGTTACTGAGAGAAGTACATGTGGTAACGGAAAAATTTTTCGTGCACAATAACGCCAAGTGTCTCAGGAACAGACCAACATTGGTTTAGAGGGAAGGGGGTTTGCATCAAGGCGTGATGGTTGAAATGCTGAGAAAGCTATGGTTTTTCATAATTTTTTGAAAATTTCCCAGGGACTTTTGACAAGTATTGTAGAATAACGTATTGCCCCACATATAAGAAGCAAGCATTTAAGAGACACTAGCCCTGATTCTCAGAACAATACCCTGTCTTATAAGAAACTAGTGAAGGTCTGAAGGAATACTTGTTTCGTATTGAAAAACTTTTGTATATATTATCCCAGTGAAAAACATTGCAATACATAAATGCTGTGTATATCTCTTTGCCCTTGCACTATAGCAGGTGTGGGCAATTAATTTTCGCCAGGGCCACATGCCTTACCTTACCTCAATCCTCTTCCCTCCCAGTGGAGCTTAAGGCGCACACAATTCTTCTCCAACTTTCTCGGTCTTGGGCGAGCAAGTTGACTTCATTCCAAGTCTTGTCTGCCCTTTTCATCTCTTCCTTGATGGTCCTTTGCCATGTTCCAAGTGGTCTGCCTCTTTTCCTTTTTCTGGTGCCGTCCATCGCAGAGCGACGTGTGTATGTCTCGATTTGCTCATCCGAAGGATATGGCCGCATGCAGAGCCCATTGATTTGTGCGAGTGGCGAGTGCCTCTCGCAGGCACAAAATGCCACACTTGAAATTTCTGTAGGCACTTTTCAACCAAATTTGTACATGACCTTCTGTTTTATTATATTGTTTCTGTAGGCTCATTTTTCTCAGATCTGCACTCGCAAGCACAAAATATTTTTAATGAGGCCTGGCCACATGAGAAACCTGAATTGTTTGCAATATGCAAGCTCCTCCCTTCGGAAGGAAAAAATTATTTTTTTAAAGATTTTTTCCTTCGGAAGGGACTTTAAACTAAGGGTCCCATGCCTGAATGCGCCTTGCATAGTAGGCCTAAATTAGCTGTAAAGGCTAGGTATAACAGCCTACTTAAAATAATATAAACAACAACGACAACCCTGTTGCCGTATTTAGCTCACTCGTCGGAAGAGTCAGCCCCCTGTCGAAAAATTCCAGGCACCGCACCTGTATTTCCGATTAGGAGCTTTTCCTTAATTTGAAGTTTATATCTCCTTTGATAGAAAACGCATCAGGCCCGAAATTGAATAGGTTGCTTGTTGCTTACGGAGCACTGCAGTGTTAGGATTCACATTCGGATACAAATATATAGATACATAAATGCTTCAGGTACACACTGGACCAATACGAGGTCTAGATTTTTGTTGCCATTGCATCTGGAGACACTGCGTGCGCAACTCAGGTCCCTGTATTAGTGAAGAATGGACTACAGCAACACATTCAGATATTTAAGCCGGGTAGGTACATACCAAGAAAGTAGAGACAAGGATACTTATAAATTGATTCGTAAAAATACAAACGTATTACAAATATAAACGTGCCCCTTGATTTGGATGTTCTGTGAGAAGATAACGAATGGCATCGTAGACAGAATACACAGACGGGCACTTTGACTACTACTTGCCGACCACGAATCCACGTTTGAAGCTTTGTTTGCAAAGAACGACGACACAAATATCCATACCCAATACCTTCGTGTACTTATGATTGAGATATATAAAACACTTAACAATACCAATCCACCCTTCATGCAGGAGTATTTTATAAGAAAAGATGTCAAATATGACCTCTGGACTAGAGATTTACTGCAAATTCCTGCTGCAAAAAGCTTTACGTTTGGTATTGATTCTATAAAATTTCGAGATAGCCTATTGTGGAACAGCATACCTGATTTAATTAAAAGAGCGTCATCAGCTGTTACATTTAGAAAGAACATGGGAAATTGGAATGGAGAGGAATGTAACTGTAAAATTTGTAGATAATGCTTCCTAGTTTTATACTTTGTAATTTATAGTAGTTCTCATTTTGTCTTTTAATTGCAAATAGTTGGTCTGAATTAGCTCACACTTTTGAAATGTAGAGCTAGGAAAAAACATCAACTTAAAATATATAGATTATTATTATTATTTTTATTATTGTACAAGGATCTTGATTGTGAAGAAAAGCATCTTAAATATATCCTCAAGAAATTAATAACAATCACAATCCGCACTACCTATTATATTTTCTGTAATCGAAATAAGCCATGGACTAGTCCAGAACTTCTAACCTACTAACTACCACTATCTACTAATACCCTTTTACTTATCCTTTGTAGCATTGTAGCATTATATAATTATTGTATTACCAGGCAAGCCAAATACAAGTTACCTGTTGTTAGCGAGATTTGTATTTGTGTGATTAGATTATAAAGAATATATGACAAGTTTCAAAAAAACAAGATGCTCTATATTGTCATTGTATAATTCACTTCCATTTGCCCCCACATCCCCCCATCCAGATCAGCTTTCTGCAATTTTGCTTGTATATATGCATATAGCAGCATGTTCAATTTTATATCTTCTTACGCCACCATATCATCCTCCGTTATTTAGATACATACGCTACGTAAGTCAAATTGTTTGGGAACCAAGATATCTTCCTCATAAGAAGCCGCTGTTCTTGAAGACTGTTACAATGAGTCCAGTACCGATGTTCAATAAGGCAAAGTATGTAGTACATTGTTACATCCCTCTATTATCGTGTTGTAGATTTTATAAAGCAAAAAAAATGCACCCTTTTCTGTTTTAGACACTCAAGTAGTATTTGAATTTTGTGTTAATTTCTCGTCTATTTGCTGTAGATATACTTGTGGCCATGAGGGCACCATTACATTACAATTACTTTAGTGCAGTTATGCTGGGCTCTGTGTTTTTATACCACTGATCAAGTGGCTTTTCTAGAAGTGTGCAAATCCGATCCGTAACCAATCCGAATCCTATCCGATCGGATTCGTTCGAATTTCGGAACAATAATTTCTATTTCGGATCGGATCGGATCGGATTGGAAAAGTTGTTTTGAAGTCGGATCGGTTTGGGTTGTATGTCGATTATCAAATTCAAAATGTGGTAAATTTGTTTTTCATGATAAAACTAAATATTAGTAGAAGGCAATTTGTTACTCTTATAGCATCTTATAGCACACCTCTAGCCTCCATCTTTAATGCTGACGTCCTATACCCTATAGAACTTTGATTTTCTTTTAATCCCAAGCATGTAAGGATGTAAGTAATAATAAAAACGGTAGATTTAGGTATGAAATGGTAGCAGAAACACAGATAGAAATGAAGTTATTGAAGATGGTAGCATTTCTCTACCCCCATTTCACTAACAGCAGGCAGTTCAATCCCATCAGCAACCAGGATTTAAATTTTCAATACGGCATCGCTGGATTTTATGTGCAGTTCTGAATTTTCTGAAAATATCCCTGCAATTATGTAAGCTATTTATTGTTTACAGAACTGGATGTAGGCCATTTATTGAGATATATCAAGGAGAGCAGCGGGTTCTGTCGACAGCTCTTGATATCGAACTAATGAGGTAAGTTATATAATTACTGTGCTTACTGTTTTTCTGCACCTTTTTCAAACCAGCAACTTAATATGTCAGCTTCTGTTTTGGAATGTGGTGTTTCCTCCTCGAGTAACTGTCCTATTGAGTGGGCTCCCTCCTTAAATTCCTTCCTCTGGTTCTCACTACTGTTCTTCATACTCTTATATTTAAATTACCAACGTCAACTGTCAATATATGGGCGAGGTGGCATAGTAGAGCGCATGCTCCCCGTGAAGTAGGTCTATGGTTCGAGTCCAACTCGATACCCTTACTGAATGCTCGCTCACTGTTCACCCAGCAGCGAATGGGCACCTGGTGGCAACACTGGGGAGATAAAGGTGGTGAGGAAAGGAACTGGCCACCCTACCTCACATGCCGATGGCTCAGGATAAGTTACCTCGCTAACAGACACTCCCCTACGTACGAAAGTTACGGGACTGCCTTTACCTTAACTGTTAGTGTATCCTCATGTCCTTTTCTTTTTACGTTATATGTTGAAATTATTTTAAATTAGTATTTTTAATAGATAGATGAGTGTGTAGTGTTACTTTAGATGGCATTTTAAATGAATTAACTGGATTGATCGGATATACTTTTCTTGCTAAAAGCTTCAATGATAATCCGCCAAAACAGTGGAGACATTGCCTTAAAATTGTGAAGTAATTTCTTTGTCTGACACTTATCAGAAATTTACCACCATGTAGCGAACACAACGATGTTCAGACATTTATAGCTAGTGGCGGATCCATGATCACGTGGGTGGAAGAATGGTGCTTCCATATTGGCTAAGACGGCGTATAATGAAGCTCATTAGCTATGCAACGCTATCTCCATCTCACATTTTGACCTTAAGCTGTGTCCACACTACAAGACTAGCCCAGGCTCGGCCCAGGCTCGGCCCAGGCTCGGCCCAGGCTCGGCCCAAGTATATGTTGTGTCCACACTACAAATCATAAAGTGGGGTGCAATTTTAGAAATATATTGCAAAATTATTGACAGGAGAAAGGACATAGAAAGTCGTTTGATGATTTTGTTGTGTCTTGAAAATGTTCTTTGCTTCGAGGAATTAAGGGTTTGTTTTTTATGGTGTATGCTGAATTATGGGTCACATTGTTTCAGAAATGTGGGTCATTCCACATCAAATGGTACAGCAACAAAGGCGTAAATTGTCTGTTGATGCTACAGAACTTTACCACAGCACGAAAAAGCTGCAACATTCTTTTGACATACTTAAGCTTCTGTCGTCCGACACTCATCAGAGTATGAAAACATCGGATAGTGACCTAAAGGTTAACCGAAATATATATCCAGATGCGGTTACATGTGAAAAGATGCGTCTAATTGTCTGCTAGTCTCTGCGTAGTGTGTCCTACGTACCGAGCTTCACATCGGCACGAAAATTCATAAACTACACAACTTTTTTGAGTGGTAGGAACGCAATCTTTTTTAGCAGATGGTAGCATAACTCTAGTGTTATAAACCACACGGGGCTTCACAGCATAGAAACAAGATGTAGTGGCTAGGGGATTTTGAGGTTACGCTACCTAGAAAATATTCCTATGCATGAATACAAAAGCCTATTGCTCTTCCATCCTTCTCAAAAAATATTTGTTATCAAGAATGCATCTGATTACTGAAGAAAGATTCTAGTCACTGTTGATGGACAATTATTTTTGTTTATAGTAAAGGAACTATTGGAAAATTCAATTGCCAAACATGATGTGTTTTACTGGTAATTTAAAAATAGGATGAGTAGAACATTGCCAAACACTTATTTCATTCCACTGTATGTTCATGAATGCTGACTACCTGACTTCAATCAGTTGCCATTTATGCAAAAATTCAAGGTCGCCCCAACTTGAAATTGCAGAGAGGTATAGAATGTCAAATTTTTCAAATTTGAAAAAAATTTGATGACTTTTGACCTTGCTGCAGCGCAGTGGCACCACGACAAAATCTTATTTTTGGAAATGGGGCCTAGGACATTGTAAAGCTTAAAAATCAGATTCTGCATCTAAAAAGCTTTCATATGATACCAATTACAGCTACATAGTGCAAATACAATAGATTCTAAAAAGCAAAACGCTTGTGTTCATTAACGCAATCATTAAAATTAAGAAGTGTTGCAAATAGAGTACTAGTAGTGAGATTTTAGAAAAAGTTCAAGATTTCACTTTCTCATCAATCCAAGCATGTGCGCAAAATTTCAAGGAAATTGGTAAACTTGTTTTTCAATCTGTTGTATCACTTGGCATGGCATGACCTGTGTGTGGAGTTATTGGTCCACATTTTGAACCAAAATGGCACATCCCTCTCCAAACTTGGCTTTGTTTCCCGAGGTCAGATCCTCCTGAAAGCATGGCCGTCGGTAAGGATAGGCGCCCTTTATTAGTCTCCCTATGTTGCAAAGATACCCCCTCATGTTGTTATGGACAAAATAGATCACATGTTAATTAGTGTCGTGTAGAGTGGAATAAATGAGTTGGTGTTGTGATGGTGTGGTGTGATCAATAGCGAAAGTTAGCAATGTTATATTATGTTCTCATAAAATCATAAGAATTACAAACGGAATATTTAATTGCCCGGTCTGGCCCGTAATTACAACATCATATCAAGAATCCCTCGAAGATATGAACTGGTTTAATTTTGAAGCATTGAGCGATTTTTGTCAAGCAATGCATATATATTTCAAGTGCTTCTTCACTTTGTTTTGTAGAGAATATTTGGTGTCAGATAGAAAGGTCGAGTTCAATGTGAATACCAAGTTATACGGAGATGTCACCATTTCAGTTTTTCACGCTCGATCAACATTTGGTAGAAAAGTCCAGGGAAAATTCACATCATTCAATATTTTCACGCTCCAATTTCATACTGGTTTTGTGAAAGATGAAATGAAGACATTTAAAGTTCCAAGGTGATATAGATTATTTTGGTCTCAGGTCTGTATGTGTGTGTGTGTTTGTATGTGTGTGTGTGTTTGTATGTGTGTGTGTGTGTTTGTGTGTGTGTGTGTGTTTGTGTGTGTGTTTAGACATTTAAAGTTCCAAGGTGATATAGATTATTTTGTGTGTGTATATGTGTGTATGTG
>OLMO02000302.1:2470441-2482183 GCA_900291935.2 Cassiopea xamachana | reverse complement strand
ATATATATATATATATATATATATATATATATATATATATATATTTATATATATATATATATATATACCAGGAAATATATAGCTATAAATGTGTATATATATACCTTCTAAACTACTAACTATATACAAATCCCAGATTCGTCCTTCTCTGGAGTACTGCTCTCATGTCTGGGGTGGTGCTCCTAAATCTTCTCTCCATCTTCTTGACAGAGTCCAGTCTAAAGCTATCTGTCTCATTAACAATCCAAACCTCACCAATTCTCTACAGTCTCTCTCCCATCGTCGTCTTGTTGCAGATCTTTCCATTTTCTACCGCTATTTTCACGGACATTGCTCTCAGGAAATCAAAAATATTATTCCTTATCCAGTGAGGCGTGTTCGAACTACCAGAAGCTCTACCTATTCACACCCTTTCCAAGTTACTCTACCTAATCCACAAACTCTATCTCACAAATCATCTTTTATTCCCAGAACTTCTCAACTGTGGAACTCATTGCCACCCACTACTTTCTCTGAATCCTAAAATTTGTCATCTTTTAAATCTAGCATCAACAAACCTGATCTTGTCTCCCTTTCTACTTAAACTTCCCCTCATTTTCTCAGTTTTTCCTTTGTCGAGGCTTTGTTATAGGCCCTACGGCCTTTCCCCGACATTACTTACTAAAAAAAAAATATATATATATATATATATATATATACCGGTACCAGCCAAGAATATATAGCACTGCTTCGACAATAAATTCCAGCACATCTGATGATCGCAAACAGCGTGAAACTCTGAGTTATGTGATTTTATTTGGATTCAAACAACACTTTTATTATGGTTTTTAAGGTTTTATTCTGAAGTATATGTATTATATATATAGCTAGAAAACATTTTTATAACAGTAAATAGATACAAACAAAGTGTGGAATGAATGATAAGGGCTATGTTTCGAACGTTAAATTATTGGCAAATTCTAAAAGTGACTGCTCACCTGTCCAGCTTTTTATTTTAGGTATAGTGGTGCACATTTATGGTATAGCATATTGTATGGTATAGCATATTGTATGGTATAGCATATTGTATGGTATAGCGTTCCACGTTTTACGTCCACTTGTATGCAGCAATTGGCAGGAAGAACTTTGCAATTTAGGCCTATAGAAAATATGAAGCAAAGTGGAGTATCTACCCTTTCACTCCAAGCTTTCAACCTATGTACGATTTTTAGGATATATTTGCTTTTCAAAATTTTTGATTATGCTGATTGTTGTAAGGAACTTTTCCTTTAGAGGTAGGCGAGTTTTTGGCTGGCAAATATGGGACTTTTTACTTGCAGGAAGGTGTAGTATTTATGGGAAAGGAAAGAAATTAATACTAAGCTAATTTTCAACCACGAAATTAGATTTCTTCAATGCTTGGCAAATGAGTCCTTGTCATAATTTCTTAGGTAAAGCATAATATAAAAATTAGTAATTTATAGTTAAGCACGGGAATTTTAGGGGCATTATGTGACTTAATTTTAGCAATATACTGTCTATCCTAGAAGTTCCTGATAACTCGATTAATAAGATAGATAGGAAACCGATTCTGCTGGAGAAAACGCTTAATACTGCAGACTTGTACATGAAAGGAAAGATATAAGGAGCAAATATGTTAAGCACGATCAATAAGAACAGATGTAAGGTTGACCTTATATTTAATTGGTGACAAGCTTTCAAGGTTAATATATAACCAAGTAGACATTTTTTGCAATATAGCTTAGTAGAGAATGCATTATCAGACTGAGTTGCTAATACATCAAGGAACGGCAAAGAATTGCTGTCCTGACTTTCGTTAGTGCAATAAACTGGTGGGGTGTTGACGATTCAGTTACTGAAGAAAACATTAAAAAATTTAAACTTTACCAATAATAGTAAGAAAGCAGCTTATATTGATTTATTCTCTTTAAAGTGGTTCAATACAGCTAGATTTTGCTTCAATGTCTCGAATAGTTTTCATATCTACACAAGCAGAATACATACAAGAAACGCTTCTAAAGATGCTATTTTTATGACTCGTCAGAGTACCTTATAATAATCTTGGAACCATAAAATAATCATATTTACTTGTGTGGGTCTGAAAAAGATATTAATTTGCAAGTCATAAAATGATTATTTTATTGTTAAAGTGAAAGAAATCATTAAATGATTCTGTTTTTAAGAAAACTATTTTCTGTTTTTGTTATTATTTGAAGAAAAGTATAATGGTTGTTTTTGTAGAGATTGAGCATGCCTTATTACGTGGGTGTCCTCAAAACGAGTTTATATGCATTAAAATTATCTTTTTGCACTTTGGAATAGTGTAACCCTCTCAGATCCTAGATGCAACACAAAATATGGCCTAAGATCTATTATATACTCTAAAACCCATAATAAACGGGGGGCGTTTATTAATTTTTGGCAAATTTGAAAACTCCCCTCGCTTCTTATTTTGACCCCCCGTTTATTAATTTTAGCAATTTTGGAATTGCTTCAAATTTAAGTTGGTCATTTTTCCGAAGATGTGAATGCAGCGACTGCATTAAAACTCAGTTTCTCGTCCTGTCTTATGGTTTGCTGTTTTTAGGTGATTTTTGTACACCATAAGAACAGACATGTCTGGAAGCTGCTTCCTAGATGCTCGCATGTTTACCCCCTGCTTATTTTGAACCCCCCGCTAATTAGTTTTGAAAATTTGCTAGGCCCCCGCTTACTTTTATCCCCTCCCGTTTGTTATGGGTTTTAGAGTACTTAGGTACAAAACCCTGGAACAGCATTCCTGATGCCATCAAGCCATCTACTTCAGTTTTTGTTTCCTTCATAAGCTGAAAATTCACACATTCTCTACCAAATTCCTGACTTAGTGTGTCTGAATACTTTTGCATGTTTAAAAAATAAGGATGCTACAGACATAAAGAAATAGGCAAATTGATACAGGAGGTGCTCTCTCCACAATTACTTTATCTATCAAGAGAGCTCCTCCTAAAGAAATTTTTGTCTTAAAAATTCCCTAACTACACAATTCTTTCCTTGTTGTATACTCTATTTTTATTCCTGTTGCGTATTTAATATTATTTTGCAGTTTGTAGTTTAATGTTTGAAATTGTATAGTTTAGAATTTTGTATTAATGAACTTAAATAATTTATAGTTGTGTTACCTTAATCAGCATTTGTACCCCGGCTAGGAAGATAGGAAAATAGAGTGTTTTCTCGATTTTACCTCCGTTCCCCCACTTCCTTGGGGCTTGTAACAAGTCATTTTTCTCTGCAGGACAAAGTTGGTGAAGACCCCTTGGTCACAGCTATCGGTTGCTCAAGCACTTTGGAGAATAAGATACTCAAAGTATTTTCTGAGAGTAGTGAAGTGTCTGGATTTCTTACACATCCAAACTTCGTGCTGCATAACGACAAGGAGACAGCTGACATCCTCTGGCTTTATGATCACTTCAAAGAGTTCAGGTTCAGAAAATTCTATGCTTTGTTATTCAGGCAAGGGCTTGGTTTTAATGCTGTGAATGGTGAACTTGGTACTTTGAGCTAGCCAGTAAAGTCACCAATTTAGGATTTTGTGCGATGTGTCACACATTCGTTTAAGTGGAAACCTGCCTTTAGGGTGTATGTATGCGGCGATAGCTGAAATTGCAGTTTACTATATCAGAGTTCCTACGCCTCCTTTACACCCGTAAAAAAGAAAGTGCTTTTAAAATCCTTATGAAAAAGGCAATGGCCTTGAATGCAAAGGCAATGCAGAGTTTCATGCCATTGTATAGCAGAAAGTTCTTGCAGGAAAGTCTGATTTTCTTGCTTTGCAATCCCACTGTATGAAATAGATTTATAAGATCGATCTTTTGTGCTTGTTCGTCGTGGTAGGGGGTTAGCTTCTTAAATCCCTCTCCTTAAATCGCCCTCCTTAAATCGTCGTAATTATTTTGGGTTTTTCCCATAAACGAGTCAAGTTCTTTGTAGAAGTATCTAGAAAATCTCCTTTTCTCTCCTTAAAAGAGGCAAAGGTAGTCCAGTGTACTTTCGTACGTAGGGGAGTGCCTGTTAGAGGGGAAACTTACCCTGAGCCATCGGCATTTGAGGAAGGGTGGCCAGTTCCTTTCCTCGCCGCCTTTATCTCCCCAGTGTTGCCACCAGATACCCATTTGCTGCTGGGTGGGCAGTGAGCGAGCATTCAGTCAGGGTATCGAGTCGGACTCGAACCGTAGACCTTCAGCATGGGAGGCATGCGCTCTAACCACTATGCTACCTCACCCGGTCAAATGGTATGCTTTCGAGTCAAATTCTCCTTAGATATGTCTAGAGAATCTCCTCTTCTCTCCTATCGAGTCAAATTCTCCTTAGATATATCTAGAGAATCTCCTTCTCTCCTTAAGAGAGCCCTTATTTTTTTACGTATAAAAGTGTGGAAACCTTGTATATACAGCACTTCCTCGATTCACCGTCTCATGATTAGCGGACGCTCAGTTATGGCAATCCATATACAATCGAAACCAAATCTGCTGAAAGTTGCCAAATTCCATAGGTATTGGGCATGAAATGTGTTTGACGATGGCTTAACTTGGCTAAGCAATAAGCTTGAAGCTATCCTAGCAAATGCGTCAACATTAGTTTCACTCCGTAAGTTGGCATCGGAGAAACGTGCCGTTACACGGAATCAGATGGGAATTTCATGTAACGGTAGAGCGTGGGTGGGTATGCACTATTTCTGTGACAAACTGTTTAGGGAACTATAGTGAATGGGGGTGTAAATTATTTTCGTTACGAATTGACAAAAATTTAGTACAAAAGCTCTACCTTGTCACTTTCTGATGAGTGTTTCCAAAAAATACTCAAATAGACAAAGATTTTAAGACCTTATCGAGGTTGAATCTTGCACTATTCCTAATAAATCTTTAATGTCAGCGATTTTGAAATGTTATATTTTGCTATGCTTCATCAAGGCTGGTTCTGGGGGGTCTCATGCCAGAACGTTACGTAATAAAAAGGGAGGTATTAGCTCAAATGTGACAAGCCGTTACAGTGGGGATTGGGGAGACAGAATGACAGTTTTTTCCGTTGCGTACTTTTTTGAATGATCTCTTAATAAATTGAACTTGGTTTTTGTCTTAGTTTTTGATAAGAAATTTAATGTGGTCTGACAAGAGCACTTTCTAATCATCTGAGCTGTTTCTCTTGTGTACCGATTTTCAAAGAGTAATTTTGATTATCCCTTCCCTTTTTAATTATCCGATCTCCGTATATTAACATAATTTTGTCCGGTAGCGGCCAGAAAACTGAGAATACATACCTTTTTTATAAGAATAAAGCTTATAAGAATATTAAGGCTCAGAATCGCTGAAATTTAAGAATAATTTTAAAATAATGCAAGGCTCAAGTTTCATCAAGCTTAGAATTTTTGTGTATTTGAGTTATTGTACTGCTTGTATTAAATTTTTCCCTATAGATACGATATTTGTTACTCTGCTCCACTTTTACTGTGCTTTATGATAAAGTAAGACAACAATAAAGATTTGAATATAATCCTTCGATTTTCAGGCCTAGCTACACCTTCAATATTTACGAATAATTTAAGAATATTTTAAGGCTCAAAACTGAAAAAAATTAAGAATATTGAGACTCCGAGAAAAATAAGGGATTCTTGTAAAAAAATATGTGTGTATACCTTATTTTATTATAAAGTTTACTGTAGTGATAAAGGATTGATTATAACCAATCAGTTTGCAGGAATTTTGTAGCAACCATTCACAATCTTTGCCTTGTTCTAGATCATTAGCCAAGACCCCTGGAAGAATAGTGAATCAGTTTCCATCAGAAAGTGTCCTAACTAACAAAGATCAACTTGCTGAGGTTGCACGTAGAAGCCTGAAGGTTGAAGGCCACAGCATAGACACTTCTGAGCTGGAAAATCGAGGCCCTGTTTGGCTTCCAATGACGTATAATCTATACACAGAGCTCCCTCAATTTATAAAGTGTTTCGTCGAAAGAGAAAACAGGTATAATTAACAGCTGTTTTCTCAAATTTACAAAAATTGTACCTGTGCTCCAGTGACAATTTCTAGGCGGATTACAATGATGAACTCTAGTGACAGCACTATGGGAATGGAATATACTTTGTGATAACGCCTGTATATGTTCAAATAGTGTCATCGTATCTTAGGGAAGTTACCTGGGTAGAAAATGCTTTTTTCAGATTTTTCCGGGTCTAGCTGTTTCCGTGTTTTTCTTGGTGATCTACTGTGCCTTCCTTTATTGTAGCTGTGCTTAATCTTATCTTTGGTACTCTTGAGTCAATATTAAGCATTTGAGGTCATTAGGTTTCGTGTTTACTTTCGCAGAGGCATGGACAATACTTGGATTTGTAAACCATGGAATCTTGGTCGTGGATTGGAGCACACTGTAACCAACTGCCTAAATCAAATTATCAAACTTGTTGACACCGGACCGAAAGTAAGTTTCTCACGATATAAGTAGATTTTTCTAAAATGGACGCCTTGGGGGCCGAAAAGCAATGATGTGCGGAGACACCTTTTGTTGGGGGGGAGGGCGTTTTGACCAATTGATCAACTATTGTTACTAAAAAAAAGGTCGCAGAAGATGTTGTTGCCAACTCTCTTGCAGCACGGCTGCCCTTTGATCAAATTTCTTGCAAATTTGAAAACATTTGAGGGCGTCACACCCCCACGCCCCCAATCGGCACGTCCCTGCCGAAAAGAGCAAGTAAAGATGGCAGAATACCAGGGCAGAGGAGGGAATTCCCTTTTTCCCCGAGGCCCTTGAATTCTCTCAGCGGCGCTGCAGAATGCAATGACTGTTCCATATGATTTTAGGCCGTTTTTTGAGGAACAATTTAGTAAGAAAAACGTGTCTTGGCAGAGCCATTTCACGACACTTTCTCTGGATGGGTTTTGGATCCCTTGCTTCCACATTTGAAAATCCAAATTTCCTTCATTTTTTCCTTTTTTGGGTAAAATTTCTTTCCCAAGTATTGAAAATCTCCTTACGATTTCCTTCCACATATATATGCTGTAAAAGCACTGAAAACGACGTATCATGCGTTGTAAAATGTTTTCATGTTTCATGTAGCATTGAGCAGCGCCAGGCCTAACTTTTTATACACATCTTTCACCTATAAATATCAGATGCATGCGCATTTACATAAATACGAGTCAGCAATCTTCTTTTGAATTTCACTTGCGACAGTGGTGGTTGTAGCTANNNCCCCCCCCCCCCCAGTAATTCATTGATGCTATATAGAGAGGGGCGATACACTGTCAATTTTATTCATTAATTCTACTTGCCCCAGATGTGGCAACAGGAGAGGACTGGGGGGCTATTGTCCCCAGCGGGAGCATGCTATCCCCCTGTCAGAAGTTTCTAAACTCTTCTCGGAGTTGCAGTAGTAGCATAAGATATGCAGATTTCTAGAATATAGATTTTCTGGCACCGATACAATCATCTCTAAAGTACGAAAATAAATTACATACTCTTGTTTTAAGAATAAAGTTCATAAGAATATTGAGGCTCAGAATCGCTAAAATTGAAGAATAATTTAAGGATAATACAAGATCCAAGCTTCATCAAGACCTAGAAGTTTTGCAATTTCAAGTTATGATACGGCTGTTAGTTTAATCGTTTGCACAAGCGATGCAGTATTTATTATTCTATTCTTCTTTTGATTTGTTTTATGATGAAGTAAGACATCAACAAAGATTTGAATATATTCCTTTGATATTCAGACGAAGTTTCACCTTTGATATTTAAGAGTACCGTAAAATCCCAAATTTAAAGCCCTGGGCTTATAGAGNGCTTCGTAAGCATTTTTTGGTGGGCTTATATTCGGGAGGATTGAATATTCAGAACGTCTTTTAGGTTAGCAGATGACTTGTGTACGGTGGCGTGGCCACGGGGAGTATGGGGGGAGGCAATTGCCCCCTCCACTTTTGCCAAGATGGTGCTTGAGATTTCCTTAAAATCAATGAGAAAATAGGTGTGGGGAAGGGATAGTAGGACATCTTCAGAGAAGTGGGCGTGGCCAAACATTTTTCATTTGTGCCCCCACTTTTTTGCCCTGGCCATGCCCCTGCTTGTGTGTACTGAAAAATTCACCATCCGGTGTTCAATAAGGGAGACTAAGAACAACATTCAATTCGTAAAACTTCAGAAAAGGATGCAAGTCAATACAGAGCCTCTAAATATGCTCTGTCCATGGTCATCCATTGTCCTTACTATACACACACACAATCCCAAATGTAAGCTCTGGGTTTATACTCGGGGGTCTTATATTCGGAAAGATACTTGAGTTGGTTTACAGAGGGGCTTATATTCGCGTTTTGTACGGTAATTTAAGAATAATTTTAGGCGCAAGACCAAACAAATTTAAGAATATAAGCTATTCGTTTTCTTTCTTTTTATTATTTATGTATTTATCTTATATATTTGTGTATTTAACTTATTCTGAAGCTTTCTTTGAATATCAGTTGTAAATAGGTTTTTAAGATTTCTTACAAATTTGAATGTATGTATGTAAATCGGCTTAGGACCCCTTGAAAACCAGCTTAGGCTGAAGGGATACCCTCCCTAAACATGTTTTAATAATAAAATAATAGTATCGAGGCTCAGTGAAAAGTTGGGTGTTTTTTATGTGAAAAGGGTGTAGAACGTGAATTGTTAAGCGTAACCATTTCTTGAGTTTCTTGGGAAGTTTTTACTCTTTTCAAAATTTCCTTCTTATTTCGTTAGAATTTTAATTGTTCTTCTTTTGTCCTTCCAAATGGTCATATTTCCTTACGGTAAGGAAATTTCCTTACAACTGGAAGCACAGTTTGTGTCTGTATTTGCGGACAAAACATGCGTCATTACCAGCTTTCTGTCACGCCACAACACGTAATTTTCTTCCTTTGGTTTCCAATGTAAAATGAATTGGAACATTTGCCTACAGCTACTATTGGATTCTCTTTGTAGCAGTGACGGTTTTTCAAAAAATTTCAAGGGAGCAATGTAATGTAATCGATTATTTATACGCGAAAAAATAGCCCTTCAGCAATTAAAATATGATATATGCATATATTAAGAAAAAGAATTAACAGGTATAATGGCGACTAATATACTAATATTGCAGTTCTTCCAGGGGGTCATGTTTTCAGTTATCATTTTTTATTAGCCAATAGATGTGATTTTAATTTCTTTTTGAAGCAATTGATAGTTGAGGCCTCTTGCATATCAACAAGCGTATCATTACATAATTTTAGAGCCGAGTATTCAAAGCCATTTTTTGTACGTCNCCCTTTGGCAAATTCCAAAAGGCAAATTCCACGTTCGAAAAGGCAAATTCAGCGCCTTCGCCTTTTGCAAGGCAAAGGGGCTGAATTTGTAAAGTACTTTAGAAGAAACATGTGTATTCGACGTGAATATTTCTCGATTACGTGTGTTTTTCATAAGAAAAAGTCCACAAGTTGAGGTTCATGCAATATTGTGATTTTCTTGTTAAAAAATTGTGCATTTATCCTTTGGTCCATACTTTTGTCGAGAATTTACCGACTAGATGGCACCTGAGGGGCACTTTGCCCCCTTGCCCCCTTAATATCCGCTACTGCTTTGTAGGACGACCAAAAGTCAATAAAGTAAGTATTTTTTTTACTGTCTTTGGGTAACCTGAAAAGCCAAAAAAGCACCTTTACCAGTATTACCATCCCATTTGCTAGAAGGTTATAGGTCAAAGTAAAGTGAAAATTAAGATACCGTTTACATTGTACCGTTGCAACTTCTGTGCCGTAGCAAGTGTTGCGGATGAACCTACGGTTTACACTGCTCCTTGACGCCTCTTGCTCCTCCTATCGGAACACTTTCTGTACCTGCTAAAAAAACGTAGCTTCTCTTGTACACGGTTTTTTAAGGGAACCACTTTATAAGGAACCTACATGTAAGCGGCCGAAATTTTTATGAAATGTGAACTACTAACAGAAAGAAGGCTAAGGGACTTTTCAGTTTTAAGGCTTTTTATAACTGCAAATAATCAAGAATTAGGAAACCGGTTCCATTCATTTACAGCCAAAACTACCATACATACATTCAGGGATGTGCCGATGGGGGCGTGGGGGCGTCGCGCCCCCAATATTTTCAAATTTGCAAGAAAGTTAGTCAAAAGTCAGCCAGGCTGCCAAGAGGGTTGGCCACAGTATTTTCTGTGACCTTTTCTCTAGTAACAATTTAGTAAAAATAATCGGTCAATTGGTCAGAACTCCCCCCTCCCCCAACAGAAGATGTCTCGGCACATCACTGGATACAGTGATAAACTTCTGTCCTTCCTTATTTGTGCTTTTATTCTGAAGTTCTAGCCAAAATTAAAAGTAAAATTCAGAATATTGATTTTTCCTTATGTTTGCACCACTTTATGGCACTGTATGTGCAGTGAAAATTAAGGGACTTTAAGTACAAGAATTTGATAATAAGAGGTGAGACCCAAAAACCAGAGATCTAACTTCGTACTGCATGCAGAATTTAAGAGAATCATAGAACGTGTTCATCATTTTGAGTTTTTTTGTTGAAGATGTGTTTTTGACCAGATTTCCTATCAATTTTTTGATAGCATAAGAGGATATATGAAAGCAATTTTCCTCGGTTTCATTTTCTCTGGGTGCCCAAAGATAAAATAAATTGAACACAGATGACGAAAACCCAGTGCCAAAGCGGGGACACTTCTTCGAGATGGGGGTGCTCTTTGAAATATATTTAGTATCTCTGAAGTTTGACTTATGTTCGGAACAAATTTCTATCACTCTTGGTTGCAATTTCCATCTAAATTCTATTGCCACTGATGTTGCAAATATATGACAAGGCTATATGACATGACATATTTTATTTAGGTCGTTTGCAAGTACATCGAAGATCCAGTGCTATTTTGTAGAGATGATGTAGGTCAAGTCAAGTTTGATGTTCGATATATGGTTGCTTTGAATTCAGTTCAGCCGTTGAAATTATACGCTTACAAGATATTCTACACGCGATTTGCAAATATGTAAGTAGTAACTTTAAGTTGTAGGGACCCTGAGTGCTCAGCTGTATGTTTTTTAGCTTGATAATGTGCTTGATCAGCAGCTCAGAGAGAAATCTGCACTGTTTTCAAGACGACTTAGAACAGTGCTTTGAGCAGTAAAATTTAATTTTTACGTCTGTATGTATCCATGTTTCCTTTTTCCTCCTTTTAATCATCTTCAAGTACATCTTATATATATATATATATATATATATATATATATATATATATATATATATATATATATATAAGATGTACTTGAAGATGATTAAAAGGTGATTACATATATCTTTATATATGTAATATGTATATGCACAGCGGCGCGGCCAGGACTATAAAAGTAGGGGGCATATATGAAAGATTTTTAGCCACGCCCTCTATAAATTATGGCCACGCCCTCATGTAAAAATTCAACTCTAATTAAGGTAGGACAGACCGAACTCCAGTGGTTTAAATAAGCACTCAGAAAACCTTTTTGTCCCTTTTGTATTTAATCATAAGTACGTCTTTTAAGATTTGCTACTACCACCCTACCCTTCTATATTCTCATTGGATTTTAAGAAATCCCGAGCACTACCTTGGCAAAAAAGTGGGGTGGGGGCAATTGCGCCCATGCATCCCGTGACCACTCCACGGTAATTGCGTGTTTTGCATAATTTGCATGTTTACTCTAGTTTGCTCTGCAAATATCTACCTTCTCTTGC
>OLMO02000302.1:2435791-2455349 GCA_900291935.2 Cassiopea xamachana | reverse complement strand
AATATATATATATATATATATATATATATCAATATATATATATATATATATATATCAATATATATATATTGTATTCCTTATATCCTCTGTAACTGAGAATGCTCAATACATTTCGTAGAGCGTAAGATAGGTAGATTGACAAAGAAAGTAAAACTGCAGAATCGCAACAATTAGTTTCACGATTTCTCGATCATTGTTTCCTGATGATAATTGCCTGATCATCGAGATATCGTGAAACTAATAGTTTAAATTCCGCAACCTACCTATATATATATATAATATATATATATATATATATATATATATATATTGTAATATATATGCTTATATATATATATATATATATATATTTATATATATAATCTGTTATTTACTTATAAGCTTTTGTTATGGGACCATTACCTCAGGGAACTTAGATAACAAAGCTCAGACTTTAGCAAGGCTTTAATTATTTTTATGTAGTTTTTTCTTACATTTAATTTTATAATAACATACAAATTTATTGCTCTGTTCTTTGACATGTTTTTCTTATGAAACAGCACATTAACAGTGATTTGAACTTTTTCCTTTGATTTTCTACTGAATTGGCATCTTTTTGCCCTGCAAGAATTTAAGGATGTATTTCATCTTGATAAAATTGCATTTCCCATTCAATTACACGTGCCGTTGGTGTCAATATTGTATCGCTTTGATTATGTCTTTAAGTAATTACAAAATTTTTCAAATTATTCCCGTGCCTCCTTTTGAATAAAAATATTGGCATAAGGAACCAGACTAGGTATTTGGAACTCAGGGATTGCTAAAGGAAAGGAATTTAAATTGAATTGAATTGGATTGAATTGGCATCCAGCACTCGTGTCAGTGGAAGCTAACTTTTATTTATCGAAAGTTCATCGTACTATCGGAGGAGTTGGCATGAAGGCTTAATTACAGCGATAATGAGTTTTACGTTGTGATTATGAAGTTTATGCCCTGTAATTTATTTGTTAATAATGTTATTACTTTCATTTATTGCACTACATTAATTCGTAGATTATTTCAGGTAGGGCTAAGGTCACTTTCGTAATAGTCTAGATGACAGTGTTGGAAACGAACGAACACTTCTCCCACTCAAAAATAAGACCACAGATTGATTTGGAAATGAATGCACTGCAAGATTTTCTACGAGCTTTTTGTTTATATAATATGGTTTTTTGGCTTTCCTTTTTGCCTTGTAAATAGTTAGTTTGAATTTTTTGATTGTCTACTGTTGTAAATAACTACCATAAATATGGATAATATGAATTATGGATTAAGTAGAAGACATCGTTCAGACACCGAGTCATAGTCTTTCTGTGCCAGCAATTGTCTGTCACGACAAAGGCTCGAGGTTGAGATAGCCATTGCTTCACACATCTTGCCGTGCGTGTTGCTCTCTTCACTACATTTGTAGACTCTATATAGACAAAATAGGTTATGCTCATAATGTAGCTCGACCTAAGTTTGCTGATTGATGCATATAAGTGCATCTGACATGCCAGAGTTGTCTCTGGAAAGGCTTGACTGTGATAAGAAGTCTGAACTAAGCCTCACTTTCAACTCTCCAGCAGATCAATGCCGTATCAATATTAGACTTGTTTTCACATAATTTGCAAGCTTTCTGAGTTGCATCGGGGTTGCATCAGTGATCCAACGTAGATAAGTATCCCCGTATACGTTTTTACCATTGGTGAAGCATCATACCGATCTTGAGATTAGAAATTGTTCTGCATTCGTTATTATCTTTAGGCGTCTTAGATGCATCGCACGCAGCACATGATAACATGGGAATCAGCCTACAAAGTTTATAAAATGCATTTATTCACTGACAGTTATTTCCCTTTCTTTAAGGAACAAACCTTTGAAATAATTAGAACACTTTTCAAGGCAGCTGTGTCGCAGCCAGCTCCTAATGGAATTTCTCATAACCCACAGGTATTTCTTGCAATTTTTCAAACCAATTTGGTTTCATGCTGTTGTATATATATGTTCAACACAATTTTGGATATTCTTTCAATATTTCTTGGTAGTCAGAAAGGAAGACTGAAAATGAAGTTACATATTTTTTGTCCTGCCCGATAGAGTACCGAAGTGATGAAGTCACAAAAATATATTTAAAAATTTTTATATTTTGCCCATATGGAGTGAAAGAGTACTGTAAAAAACTTGTGTTGAAAGTTTTAGGTGAATGGCGTCAAAATTTGATGAAATATGGCCTTTTGCTGATAAAAGTCTTGCTATACAAACCATTATACTTCCGGCTTGGTTCATAACTTTTAAGCCTGGTGTCCACATAACTTTTTGATTTCGGTGTCCCACCGGCGACCCACCGGTGACATTGCTACTGAAGCATGTTTCCATATACTTTTCACTTACCGGCAACCCACCGGCGATGAGCTCTCCCCCGTAGAGAATTTTGAAATAAAAACTGAATTGAAAGTCATTTTAGTAGCATTGAAGCCAATTAAACTTCTAAAACTGCCGGCTACGCGAATTTTTTTCCGTATACCATCGAAAGCATTCTAAATTTCCACTTGACCCTGATTTTCAGGTTGCTGCTTGAGTTTGCATTCTTCCAGTAGTGACGTTTGACAACAACGCCAGTTGACTAATAAACTTCCAGACTCGGATTCAGATTTAGACTCAAATTCAGAGGTTTTAAGTTGAAAATGCAGTTGTCCGTTTTCCACAGAAGTTATTTTTCAAATTCAAGCACTTCTTTTAGATGCAATGACATTCGATACAATTTTTGATTGATTGATTGATTGATTGAATGATTGATTGATTGATTGGTTGATTGAAGCCAATCAAACTTCTGAAACTGCCGGCGACCCACCGGCGACCCACCGGCGACCCACCGGCGACCCACCGGCGACCCACCGGCGACCCACCGGCGACCCACCGGCGACCCACCGGCGACCTATCGCACTCATGCGTCCATGTAAATCTCTCGAGTTTGCCGGCACCACAATGGAAAAAGAGCTGACCAAGTTTCAGCTTTTCTTCTATGTCTGCGGTGGGTCGCCGGTGGGTCTCTGGCAGTTGAAATGAAGTGTTCCCATTAAAAAATTCAATGTCTCCGGTGAGTCGCCTGTGGGTCGCCGGCACTAGAAAGTTATATGGAAACCAGGCTTTAGAACTAGGCTCAAAATACAGTGGTTTGGTAGGAACTAAGTTTCGTTTCATTTCATTTTTGAATACTTTAGGGGGATTGCCCTTCAACATAGCTGGTTTACAAGGGGATCCCTTTAAAAAATGTATATATACATGTATAAGCTAAAATACAGATATAAGCTATAGTTTTAATACAATACACTAATATCTACTAAAAAGCGGATGAAAATAGAAGACAACATGAAAGAATCGGTAGGGAGTATGTAAATGGCACTATGCAAAGCATGATTATTAGCTTTTCTTTAAAATTTTGAAAAGTATTAGCTGTTCTACAATCATTTGGCAGTGAATTCCAAGCCATAGCGCCCCCCTCCCTGTATGCAAAGCTGTTTTGCCCAAATTGTGTTTTTATTCCAGGAGGTCTTACATATAAATTGGAATTACGCAGTGTTCTATTTGTCACTGCAGGAATGCAATTAAAAAGATTGGACAAGTCACCGTTAAATTCCCTATATCTTGGTCATTAATTGTCAGATCAAGCTGAATTTTCTCGCTTATGGCTATTTTTAAGTGCTTTTTCAAAACCCAAAATCAGAGTTAAAAATAGACTCTTCTTGACTTCACACTTTGGTACTCTGTTACATAGTTATACTCAGTGCAACATGCGATGTTTGACTCAAATGAGGACGGCAGTTCTAGTTTCGTTCGACATGCATTATCAGATTCGACTTGTTCAGTTGCAAGTGTGACTCAAGTGCAATCTGATTTCAAGCGTCGCATTTGGTTGTGCCGAACCAAATACACAAATTACTCAAATCTAGCTCATCTTGGTAATAATATTTATTTTGGTTATTTGCTTTTGCGCTTCAACTTCACACTAAATGCGACAATTTCGAATTGATGTTAGGCCCAAAGTCATCCAACGTGCGAACTTTGACCCAGGCCTCTCCTCTTTGCAATGTTTTTGTTTGTTCTCTTTGCTGATTGCCCCATGGGAAGTCGAATGCGGAGTCCCTAATTGCATGTAATTTAATCATTGCATCATTTTGTAAACTTTTGATTATGAAAATATGGGAATAAACTATCTAGTTTTGTACCTTCGTTATCTTTCTAATATTGTTCTCATTATCTTCACAGTGCAGAGCAATTTATGGCCTTGATTTCATGTACAAATGGAAAGGCCCAGGTCTGTTTTTTCTTCTTGTCATGTTGCATCCATATTTAGCTATCTCATTGAAGATTGTGTCATGTTGCACTGGATCTCAACCTTTATGAGAGTCCCTCGATGTATCTTAAGTTTATCTTGCTTTCAAAACTTTAAAAACATTTTTACCTCGCTGAAAGAGCAGCCTACTGGGCCTAGGGGTAATACTGTAGCCTCTTATCGATAAAGAGCTGGACCCTCATCCTATTCGTAGCAGAAATTTTGGGTAGCAAGAAGAGCCTCTGGCCAGTAGTGGACATTAGGGGGCGAGGGGGTTTGGTAACCCCCCATTAATTTCAGACTTGCAAAATATGGCTGAGATTCATTAGTAGTTGTATACGCCTTGCTTTCATGAGGGTTTCGCCCCCCCCCACCCACCATCAAAAATGAATATCAAAGTGTCAGACACTGCCTCTGGCCTTAAAATTTTCGAGGTCTAGGCAAGGCGCTCCCAGAGGCAAATTACCCTGAACGTGTCCCCAACAGACTGACCTGAGATAAGTGGGATGCACATTGATTTTGTCTATGCACAATTGGGATTCCAGTTAAACAGTTTTTTCATCAAACCACCCCCATGTTTTGATTATGTTTTCGGGAGTTCTATCTTAATTCATAATGAATTCGTCGTCTAGCTTATATCTACCCTCTTTCTTAATTGTCCATAATCGNGAACTGAATCAAACTGAAATCATTCAAAATTAGAAGCAGCCAACTTGATCTTTTGTTTAGATGTAAATTTTCCAATCTGTTATGGTGCCAAATGTGGTGAGGCCAGAAAAACTGTAAAATGCTAAAACTCAGATATTTCAGAATCCAACCAGTTAGTCATAGAATAAATCTCTAATAATATGTTATAAACTTGCTTAGGATTTCTTGGCTTTATGTTTATGTCTAGGGGGAAGGTTCTTAACAGTGTTACTTGCTACAGGAAATATTGCCGTTTGGGAGGGTCCAAGTCCCCGCCTCCCGCCCCCCCTCACTGTATCCGCCCCTGTTTATGTCAGACGAACTGGACTTCAAATATGCTTTTCTAACAGTAAATTACTCTCCTGCAGAAAAAACATCCATCCAACCGATGCTCATTGAAGTGAATTATTTCCCCTCGTTGAAGAGATGCTGCAAATACCAACCACACCTCATAAATGACTTCTTTGATATGATGTTTTGTAATAAATTGGGAGATTATTTTGTAGAATTGAGCTAGTAAGTGCTAAATATTATAGTTTTAATTAGCTTTGCGTATCCTAAAATGAGTTTTGTAAAATTCCTTTTGAAAAGGTATTAATATTAGGGCAAAGAGCTACCCCATGAAGAAGTAATGAGGCTAATGGTACCAAATGTTTGAGGAGTTCTGTTTTCAGATATTGGGCGTCTATCATTCCTAGTAAAGATTGTGCAACGAGGCAATATACATATCACAAGCTTTTAGTTTGATTTGATATATTACAGAAAGAAGTTGTTTTCAATTTTCAAGCTTTTGTTTAAATCTTGCTCGGTGCTTATACTGTTGAAGCTTATAGAATCCTTAATACTTCATTTATCACAAACTTCCTTTTGAAAATCACTGTGGTTATTAAGGGCCAGATTGAGACAATTAAATATTCCGATTGTGATTTTTATGATTTTATGAAAACAAAACATAACATTGCTAACTGACTTTCACTATTGATCACACCATCTCTCTTTACACGATCACAACACTAACTCACTTATTCCACTCTACACGATACTAATTAGCACGTGATCTAAAACTAGGGGGTATTTTCCCGTAACAAATTGAGGGGGTATCTTTGCAACAATCACACAGTTCCTATGAGATCTCTTGCATCAGTAGTGGTATTCTTCAACATTCAATATTATCTTGTTTGTTTTAATATTTTTTTAGTAAGTAATGCCGGGGAAAGGCCGTAGGGCCTATAACAAAGCCCCCGACAAAGGAAAACTGAGAAAATGAGGGAACGTTTAAGTTGAGAGGGAGATAAGATCAAGTTTGTAGATATTAGAATTTAAAAAGATGACAAATTGTTGGATTCAGAGAAAGTAATGGGTGGCAATGAGTTCCACAGTTGAGAAGTTCTGGGAATGAAAGATGATTTGTGAGATAGAGTTCGTGGATTAGGTAGTGTAACTTGGAAAGGGTGTGAATATGTAGCGCATCTGGTGGTTCGAACACGCCTCACTGGATCAGGAATAACATTACGACGCGCCTGCTGACGACGAGCCAAAGAAGTCTAGAAACGAGCGCGGTCACGCCATCCTTTCCCAAGCATTGGCGCGAATCTGACTATCGCGCTAGTCTCTAGACTCCTTTGGCTCGTCATGAGCAGACGCGTCGTGTTGCGTAAACTCTCTATTCTTGATTTCCTGAGAGCAATGCCCGTGAAATAGCGGTTTGCCTATTTGTTTCCATAATATATATTTCTTACGCATTATATATATTGCAATATTTTATATTTAAGCAACCTTAAGGAAATCCTCCACAGCGGCACTATACCAGTTTCAAAATAGCATGATGTTCGGTAGTAGCAGAACAATTGAAACTTTGTACCATTTTGCCATTAAACAAACTACAATCTGTATGCTGTTAGCTTCGTTCAGGGGCAGATCCAGAGCTGGACTTTGGGAAAAGGGGGCATCTGTATCCTTTTATTGCCTTTTTCATGCAAGAAGTTTCTTAACACAACTGTTTGCTATAGAAAATATTACCGTTAGGGAGCATAGCCCCCTAGGCCCCCAATAGATTCNCTCCCCTGCCTTCGTTGCTGTTTTTGCACAAGTTATCATAGACGGATATGAAGACGCAGCACATTCTTGCGTGGAGCAAAGTTCGCAGATCTCGGCGCTAATGTGGTGCCCAAACGTCCGCCATTATGAAATTGACCAAACATGGTGCGATTACACACACACACTCCATGTTTAGTAATTGCCAACATGGTAGACATCCGAAAGGTCCGAAACTGCATTTATCAATGAAATGCACTCATATTTTGAAGAAGAGTTTTAAAAACATTCCGTGCTTTCAGGGGTAGTCTGAGCAGCTTTATTCTCAAGCATTTCTTGGCCCGAAATCCACAAATTGAGCAGGTTGTTACCGTGCTCTAGACTTATTCAACACGATAGAAGGATTTGTTTTGCCCACCGAAAAGTAACAGCCAATCAGATTGAAGATACCGTACTCCATGTCACGTGTTCTAGAGTCTAATAACAACCTGCCTCTTTGTGTTTTGAAACTATCTGTAATCGAGGATGATTGAAAATGGCGGCACCTGAGGAAGGACTAGACGGGTTTGAGGTCCTAGAAAATGGTGAATATCATTTCTGTACCACTTCTATAAATACTGGCAATAGTTGTTTTGAAATTGTTGGTTTTCCAATTTCATGCAAGCACTCTTCTCATCGTGGGGTTTTTAGCATATAAAAGTAGCACTTTACCAGGATTCACACGTGTTCACTGAACATGGAATAGGCGGTAGTCGGTAGTAATTATTCAAATTGAATATGCAAGTGAGAGAAAGCATTTTTAGTCAACGTATCATTTTAATTAACTCTTTAATTAATTAAGTGGTTGTTCCATTTGTTTTCAGTAATGTGGATGTTTTTACTATAGCAATTATATCTGCATTACCTATTAGGCTCAGTGTTCTTTACCTATTTTGGTAGGTATGTGAAATGGGGGTCTGGGAAAAAGTAGTGTGTTTTGACTATCAATCAGAGAATAGTCGTGGAATTTTAATTTGTACATGGGGTATGAGCCCTGTATACCTAGAGGCCAATCTGCAAAGCACGGCAACTCTCGACAAGACTTGTTTGTTCAGAGACAAAGAATGTATGACTTGTGCAACGCATAACAACGTGTAAGCCTTTTGTTTCTTACATGTGAACTTCAGTTTCATTTGTGCAACCGCATATTTTGGCATGCACTAGGACATGCTTTGGAAAACCTGTGTGTGTGCATATGTTACACTTTGCAGATTGTCTTAGTCTGGGGCAATTTTTACAAAAAACCAGGGAAAGCCTGGAATAGTCAGGGAATTTTTGTATAATTTGTGTCCAAGTCAGGGAAAAGCCAGGGAAAACAAATTATTTAGTCATAGTGTCATTTTCATTAACTATTAGCATGCTTGTTCACAAAGTTGTTGCTCTAATTGTTGTTAGTAAATGTGAACTTTATCATTTAACATTGTGAAATAGAAAGCATATGTGTATTACCTATTTATTAGGCTCCATTTTCATAACTTCTTTTTGTAAATATGTGAACTGATTGTCTGGGGAAATTTGGGTGTTTTTGACTACCAGTCAGGGAAAGGGCAGGGAATTTTTATTCATGCATTTGGTATGAACCCTGCTAGTAGTTTTGTTGTTGTAGATTCAACTGAAGAGTTCTTTGTTTACTTTTACTAAGTACACAGTGATTATTTATATTTTTTAGCTGATATCAGAATTGGGAAATGCACGGTTGACCAGCTCATGCTTATACTGAATCCTTGCATGAGAAATTTTTATATGAAATACAGAACAGAACCCAATGTTGATTGCATGTAAGTGATTATAGAAGCCTACCTGTATTGAAAGTAGAAGTTGGTCTGTGGATTAAACAGTCTGTATCATGTCATATTTGTGCGAAACCATTTCATTTGTAGATTTAGCTCCCCCTTTGAGGCTCAAAACTTCTCCCTTCATTAAATATATGTTTGTAGAAGTAAATAATAATTCAATTTTGGACTGATGTGCAGAATTCTGTCAATCAATGGTCATAAGTAGTATATCAAACTACTGCAAATTGTGCATTGAATCCAAACAGTTATCCACTTTCAACCCACATGGGAGCTGGGGAGTTGAATCTCTTTTTATTGTAGAGTGCAATGTTGATCTTTCAGATAATTTCTGCTGGTGGGAAATTGACTTGCAAGGTTGTGGCAGCAGATTTCCACACCCTTCAAAAGTAATGCAATATCAGCTTTCAGATAAAGTTAAACAGAGCTGATTGATGATAATGAGAAAAGGAAGTAGCAAATAGGTTAAGACACAAGCAAAAGTCAGTATTAAGTGGAGACAACTCAAATTGGCATTTAAAAAGCTTCCAAAAAAGGTGTGTGCTAATGGGGGAATCAAGGTCCAACAGATGGGGAAAGTTAGGGGCCTG
Source organism: Cassiopea xamachana (assembly GCA_900291935.2). Lineage (NCBI taxonomy): Eukaryota > Metazoa > Cnidaria > Scyphozoa > Rhizostomeae > Cassiopeidae > Cassiopea > Cassiopea xamachana. The sequence goes on along the minus strand of OLMO02000302.1, from coordinate 2,445,870 downwards.
GTGGGGAATTTCTCACTAGTTTGTATGCTAGAAAATCCACTCAGATATTGCCATTGTCAAGTAGACTCCATCATCCATTATCTGGCATTATATTTCACAGAAAATGCTGCTATGTGTCATCTAAGATCCCTCTATACCAATGACAAACTGAAATCTATCAATAGGGAATGCTTTAAAAGTCTACAGCCAAAAATTACTTTCCTTTTTAATGCAAAAAATAAGTTTATTATTTTTTTCTATATTAAGGGAAAATTACAAAATGATGAAAAATTGTGTGCGGCATGAAGTCAAACAATGTTTTAGTGGACTGAGTATTGATAAAGAAGCATTAGAAAATGTTACTGAAAGCATCGTGAATGAAAGCTTGCCAGATGAAGATGCAGATGTAAGTTAATTTAGTAAATATTTGAAGCATTTTTTCTCACTTTTGCCACCTTTCGCCCTTACCAACACTCACCTTTACAATAACTATCTTTGCCTTGCCACCTCTCACTTTGTCCCATACCACCTCTTACCTTTCAACTTTACCATCTCAATATTTTGCAAAAATCTAATTTTGTTAGAGGTGTTAAATGATTATCCATTGATGTTCCCCTGCAACTCAATGTTTTGAATCCAGCCCCTCCTGCACGGAAAAAGATAAGTATGCTTTCACAGAGAAAATTATTGGGCTTCCATGGAGATAAGAAAAATTCTTGATAGTCTTGTTCATAACAAGAGATGGGTTTTATGCCTCCAATGTTCTTGAGATCTTGGGAAAGTTGGTCATACAGCAGAGATTGTGGTGTTTATTGGAAAGTTTGACTAAAGTTCAACCTGTAATTTATTTGTTCAGTTGGCAAAATATGTAAGTATGACTTAATTGTAGTTAACATTAAGGTATTTATTGAATGAAAAGATTTTCAAAATTGTAACATTCACGTTTATTTACAGAAATTTTGTACTCGAAGTGGTATTGAAGCTCCTGTGGAGGCGGATGATCAAAGTATTTCATACTGTTCAAAAGATTTTTATACAGAAAGTCAAGCAATGACGAAAGAATTTAATGATTTGTTCTTCAAGGACCGAGGGAATCCATCTTTATGCGAGTAAGTCTAGAAATAGTTTTTTATATTCCAGTTACATTCCACATACTCTTTGGCACCAAATGGCAGGGAGCCCCAATTGCAGATTTTTTGGAATTTTGCCATCCATTTCCATGCATTAAATACCCCTTCCCCAAACTAAGCAATTTTGAAGAAAGTCCAACCCCCCATTTTTCTAACCTAAAGATTTCAAAGTTTTAAAGAGGATATAAAAATATATTGGCTATGTGAACCCAAATCAATATTAACAATTAAGTAAATCAAAACAAGCTATAAACCTTATATTTACACAATGTTAACAACCAATTGCAATTATTTTGAATTTCCTGGGTCCCTATACCCTCTTTTTGAGCATTGAGCTCGATATATTAATAATCCCCCAACTTATGCTTTGTTAGCAAAAATTCTAGCCTCCCTCCATATTTTACCTCCCTACTCTTTGGTGCCAAAGAGTACGTACCTTAGTGTTGCCAGTGCATGGCTAGTTCTAGCAATTGAACTGATACGAACGACAAAGATAATTGATTTTTACCAATCACCAATAAGTACAAAGCACTAAACAATATATCGCACACATGTCGATGAAAATGAGCGAGGTCTACGGCTCGAGCCCGATTCGATGCCCTGACTGAACGCTCGCTCACTGTTCACCCAGCAGCGATTGGGTACCTGGAGGCAACACTGGGGAGATAAAGGCGGCGAGGAAAGGAACTGGCCACCCTACCTTACATGCCGATGGCTCAGTATAAGTGTCCTCTCTAACAGGCACTCCCCTACGTAGGAAAGTATACGGGACTACCTTTACTTACTTACCTGCTTGTTGATGAAAAATCTTTGAAAAATATCAAAATTGGAGCAGTATATGAAAAACTTCAAAAATTTGGTGATCAAGTGAAAAACTTGGAAAATTTCAAAATTCTTTTAAAAATAGAAACTCTTTGAAATGTTCAAAAAGTCTCAAAGAATATCAAAAATCCATAAAATATATGTTATGCAAATATCTTGTAAATCTATAAAAGTCTGGACATCTAAAGATCTTGTATACTTTTCGCGAGAGAATTGCCCCTCATTGCAACCTTCCTCTGCTACATGGAAACTACTTATGGCTCCACCCATGGGTGTGATCAGGGCTTAAAAGGGGGCATCAATGAAAATTTATGATGATATGCCACGCCCTCTACTTCTCTGAAGATTTGCTGCAACCCCCCCCCCCCAATTATTTTCCCAATTGATTTTAAAAAAATCTCTAGCACCACCTTGGCAAAATGTGAGGGCATTTTCCCCCCATATCTCCCCGTGGCCACGCCACTTGCCCACACCACTTGCCCACACCAGCATCCACGCCCATCATTACTAAGATACTGCAACTACTTGCAAAACGTTGATTTACACGGTTTTTATAAGAAACTTAGCTCAAGGCCTAGCACTAAAAGTTTCTTAATATTTGGGCACATTTTTGGTTCTAAAAGTCTCTTTAAAGATTCGTAATTAAGCGAACTATTTGTCCTATAACAAACAAAATGCATCAGTATGAGTTAAATTCTAAAGCAATGTCATATTCACATTGTTCTCAACTTTACGTTGAACCAGGTAACGATTTCAATAAACCATTTATCTAAAGTTTCTTAGCTCTTTCCTTGAAGTTCTAAAATTTTCTTAAATTGTAGTCTGTCTAGTACTAGGTTACTTCTAAAGTCGTTTCTTATAAAAAAAACGTATATTTTGTCTTGTCACGATCTTTGCTGAATTGTCCCGGAACCTTTATGTCTTTGTGAGCACTAGGCTTGACGTATGTGGTTCAAGGATAATGCGGATATCGAAAGGTAAAGCAGCTGTAGCCTGATCTGCGGGTGCTAAATTTCGTCACATGAATGTTTCCCATCTCGGATTATAAGCACGCATTTGTAGTCGTACTGGAGTAAATTCAGCTTTTCAAACCATCTATTTACATAGTACTCATCCCAACAAGCTTCTGTCATTTCTATTATGTTTGATGGAAATTGGCTTTTTTCCTGGACTACACACTTTTTTTATAAGATTAAAGTTTATAGGTATATAATCGCTCAGAATGGCCGAAATTTAGGAATAATTCAGGAATAATGCAAGATCTAAGCTTCTTCAAGACTTACATGATTTATTTGCATTTGAGATATAGTACTGCTTGTAGATTAACTTTTCCACTGTAAATGCAACATTGTTCTGTTCAACTTTTGCTTGCTTTATAATGAAGTAAGGTATTAGCAAACATTTGAATAGTTATAAACATATATATATATATATATATATATATATATATATATATATATATATATATATATATATATATATATATATATATATATATATATGTATGTATGTATGTATGTATGTATGTATGTATGTATGTATATGTATATATATCAGGGCCGTAGCGAGTGGGGGGCGTGGGGTGTCACACCCCCCTGGTAAAGCTCTGTCGGCAAATCCTACCTCTTGTCTTTAAATCGTACGCTTTTTGGGAAGTTTTGCAACTTTTAGAAGCAAATTTAAGCCTGTCGTAGCTCATGTCAAGTGCTGAAATAAGTGTGTGGCATTCTTTCGGCAATATCAGTAGCTTCAGACAGTTTCATACGCATACATTTGCCAGTTTCATCGGTATGCATTAGACAGTTTCATCGGTATGCATTAGACAGTTTCATCGGAATATACTCGACAGATTCATCGGAGTATATTCGACAGTTTCATCGGATTTTTCAACAGGCTTTGTGACTCGTCGGTAAAATTCTCTGAGCTGCCACTATACTTTCAGTTCATTGCATTGCTAGCCACTTTGTGCAACAATATAACGGTTTTAGAACAGCTAAAATATCCTATGATTTAAGCAGTTGAGTGGGGGACTTATTTCTTGAAACCATCAGAATTCAGTTCCAAATTATTACTTTCTTTGGATACAATAGTTACTGCCAGCAAGTGACACACATGTTCTCCTTTCTTTCAAGAACGACTACTTTTTTCGTGTTTTTCCAACAAGGTTCTGATGTGAAAAATGGGCGTTGGTCACATTAATAACCAAAGTAAAGGGCGTGGTTTTCACAAATTTCTTGGGGATTCTGCCTCCACGCTGCCATAATACCCCATTTCTGTAAAGTCACTCTAGCTGACACGCCCCATCCTGTCGGTAAAATGGAAGTTCACATCCCCTCACCAGCAGTATCCCTCGTGGCGGCCCTGATGTGTGTGTGTATATATATATATATATATATATATATATATATATATATATATATATATATATATATATATATATACACGTATTGGATATATATTTTTATATCCAATGCTCAAAAGCTGGAGCAAACGCAAAAATTGGATATTTTTGTAAAAGGTGTGTAGTCATAAGAGATATATTATTGTTTTTTTTTCATAGATCTTATGAGGCATTTGGGGCGAGTTTCTTAAATTTAGTCAAGGAAAAATGCAAACCAAGTTTCTATCGCTTCCTGCAGAAACAAGTGTTGTGGTCGGAATCTCGGGATATGAACCCCTTTTGTAGTGATGAACAAATTCGCTACGGTAAATAATTTATAGCCTGCACTTTCAAAATACGTAGAAATTTTGCTTAAAAATTTTACACAGCACAAGTCTAAATTAGTATAAGCTTTTCACCGAGTGATTCTAGCTGCATTTTACTCTTAGATATCGTGGCTTCTTATATGATCGGTAACATACAATCTACAGAATTATTTTGTTTGTCATACTGCAGCGGTCGGTTCTGCATTTCTCAGGCAATGCCAATCAATGCAAAACCTCAAGTTCCTTCTCCTCGGGAGCTATGAACATTAGAGTTTCTTAATTCCTGTTGGCTTTTGATGCAGAAGTCCTGTCTGGCCTCCGTAATGCCAACAAAGCACTCCCTACGCATCGAATTAGAGCTGTAATTATTGATTTTACCAATATATCAAATTATAGGATTACAAATGTTTACCGCAATCACCGTACCTCCATCCTTTAAGTCCTAATTCTAGTTGCCAGGACTACATCACTTCGTGGGAAATATTCCTAGAATTAAACATTATCTCGGGTTTATAATCGTTGAAATGGGTATATTTTCCAAAAGCATGTACCAGTTTCAACTATATTAAACTGACGATATTACACATGTTATAGTTTTGTCTTGAAGATATGACCAACGAGTGCTTTGATTTTTTTTGCCAAAAACACATATTGTCACTTCTTGTTATCTGTTTGGCATTTGCCTATGCATTGATGATGTCATCAAACTTGATCAGAACCTTATTTCCGAGGGGTAATTGGGAAAGATTCATAATTTTCATGGTCAAATGTTTATTTTCCATTCTACAGCTTTGCTGTCTTCGTTGACATTAAAGTAAAACGCAAATTTTATGGAATTAACAGGTGTGGCAAGTAAATAAAGCCTCTGGTAAAGTTCACTTCAATGGACATGATTTCGCAACCTCGGCCACACAACTTGTTAGCACAGCTTTTTTAAAGCATTTGTTTTCGAACACTGTAGGGGCAATTCACATATTACGTCACGCAAGGGGGTATGAGGGTCTTTTGATTTTTGTGACAAATTGTGATAAAGATGGGGAGGATTATTTGTGAGTGTGATGTCACATTTCTTTAAAAAAACTTAGGTCATTTGGCATAAAAATAGCAAATCTTGCCCGTTTTTGGAAAAAATTTAGCTCCACGCTCAAAAAATTTGATAATCTTATTTTGATGTAATTTTGACCATTTTCATTTGTTCACTTTCACCATTTTCATCAAAAAGGCATAATGAACACATTATTACGAAAGCAGAAAAATGTACTATTTAAATTGTGACAAAGTGTGACAGGGGGTTGGGTGAGTGTCTAAAAATGCCAAAATTAGTTTGTCTTAATATGTGGATGGCCCCTTATCCTCTCTTTTTCATTTATCGAGCAGGGTTCTAGATAAGTAGCTCCCCCTTCACCCACGTATCTCGACCAGTTCACTTTATTTTGCTTCTCAAGTGGATTGATCATCTTCATGAAACGATGACCAGTTTCTGATCCTTTGATAAGGGATATGGGAGTATCACACTCCTGGAAATAATGTTGTCGGAAATTTTAATTCTCGGAAGTCCTGTAATTTTTGGCAAGTTTTGTAATGCTTTGGCGAATACTGCAGTTTGTCTTAGATCGTGCACTATGCCGCATAGGTATCTACAATGAGTTTCTGGATTTTCACAAAATTTTATGCCATCCTGAGTTCTACGTTGTCGTTCAACTTTTGTATTGTATACTTTATGCAACGTTCTATACTTCATAATTTTAGTGTCACTCTATCACTTGAGCCAGAGATGTGCCTAGACACCTTCTGTTGGGGAGGGGCGTTCTGACCAATTGACTAACTATTGTTACTAAATTGTTACTAAAACAAAAAACAAAAAAGGTCACAGAAAATACTGTGGCCAACCCTCTTGCTGTCTGACTAACTGTTTTGACGAACTTTCTCGCAAATTTGGAAATATTAGGGGGCGCGACGCCGACCCACGCCCCCATCGGCACATCCCTGACTTGATCACTGTATAGGTTATGATTATTGAGCAAGCTTTTTTTAGGGAAAGACTTTGAAAGAAACATGCATGCAGAAGGTCGAAATATGTAAATATGTCGTTGACAGTCTTTCTCAATCTTTGCCGGTCGCTGAAAGCTATCAGCAACCTTCTACGATTGTATGGATACCAGGCCAGGCTTAACTGCCTTTGGTTGTTACTAGTGTGAAAAAATTTTTGGGTTGTTGGCAGTGTTTCTCGGTCGCTACGGGTCGTTGAGATAGAACTCGTTTCAATCCCAGCGACCCTTAACGACTGAGGAATTCACAGTCGTTAATGAGATTATAAAAAATATTGCGATGTTTCCATATGGTCGTTAACTGTTCTTTGAAAGTCTTTCAGTTGTAGGAAAGACCATCAACGACCCTCAACGACTGTATGGATACCTGGCTTAACTTTGGAGCGCCGAAGGGCTTTTTAGTGGGGATATAGCAAAAGAAATCTGCCCAACAGGCTACTCTAAATATTCCAGCATTACTGGCAAGGGATGATCACTATGATCACAATACACAGTAGATTATTATTGTGTTATGTAGGGGAACAGAAAAAACATAGATGCAAGAATAGCTGCATAAAACGTTCGATGGTGTTGACATTCTTTCGTACACAGCTTCTACTCGAGGGCCCACCATGGTTGGGCCTCGTAGAAAATTTTCAAATTTATATTCCGTAAATGCTTGGGAAATGCTATTTTTCAAGCCAACGCCCTCTAGAACGTCGGAAAACGCCCTTTTGCTGTAAAGGATGCAATTATCTGTCATGCAAATCTACTATGGCTTGAAGATGGTACATATATTAGGAACAACTCGCTACATACTTCTCATTACTATTAAGCCACTTCAGCTATTACCGACTAGCCAAATGACTACGGACAACCAAATGACAAGCCCCACTTCGGGTCACCCCCGACTACTAAAGGAAAATCCCTAGGGAACTTTTCAATTTCAAAAACCTCTATAACTACAGGCAATTAAGAATTATTCAGCCGGTTCCCTTCATTTGCAACCAAAATTTGCTATGATTTTCTCAAGTGTATCATTGAGTATTTCCCAGTTATGCTACCTCTCTCTATAGTCATCATAGACTGATTTAGCGGGCGATATAGGGGATGCTATAGCCCCCAGAGTTTTATACCCTTCGTTAAATTCTGCAATATTTTCAGACCATTCCGTAAGCTTCAAAATATAAACTAGTTTTTTCATTTTAAGGATTTGGCTTCTACCTCTCCTAAAACATTGTGAAAATGGGCGTGACTGAAAGGCATGGGGCCAACGCCCATTATAATCCTACCCCCCGCGCAATAGTCATCTCTAAAATAATCATTACCCCTTTCTCTATAAAGTGCAAAGGATGTTTTTTGCAGTCGAGTCACCTAAAGTCTTTCCTGCCATCTTTATGTTTTTAGCCTTGAGTTCTAGCCAAAATTAAAGGCAAACTTCAGAATATCGAACTGTTCCTTTCGCATGTACCAGTTTTGTGACACTAAATGTGCAGTGAAAATCAAGGAACTATTAAGGAACTTTTGTACTAAAGTTTAATCATTAAAGGTTGAAGAATAAGGAGCTTTTGGATTTAGGCCTTGAGTTAGGCCCCTTAATAAAAGAAGCGCATGCGTATACTACTCAGAACACTCCTCTACTGTGTAAAATTTATTGGATTGATACCCACCTCGAGCTTTAAAAATAGTTCATCATGCAGCAGAGAGTTAGTTATGTACGGAGAAGTTGACCAAAGTTAAAGCTACAAGGGGCCGTTTAAAAATTTCGTAGCGCTTGAAATATCGGGAGATATAGTCATTTTTTATAAGTACTTTATGTAATTGTAGGGGATGAAGTGGTGATAACATTTTTGTTACGAATCAGAGCATATTATTCTCACTTGTTCATTTTCCGTACTTGGAGGATACAGGTCAACCAGATCTATTGCTTACTTTTGAACAACCACACATAGCTTGAAATGTAGTCCAGGTATTGCTGGACTGCCATAAAGTTCAAGAATGTTCAGTACTGAATTTTTGAAAACTAGGAAATTTCATAAGGATACATGCGTAGTATTGAGATGAGACTAGTGCCCAGGGCACTGAGCACAGTGTGACATTTTGGATATCTGTATAAATACATTGAGCTGATAAGTCTTGTTATGTTCTGCTGCAAGAAGGTTGTTATTTATTGAATGTTTTCTATCTAGCACATACGGAAACATTAAAAGATGTATTGAAAATTCGAATGAAATCCATGCATAAAATATTATGTATGATCAGGGACATAGCTAAATAAATTTTGGGGTGTCAAAGGTTGCCCTGCGAAAAAGTTTTGTCTGTGACCTTTATTTTAGTAACAGTAGCTGGCCAATGGTTCTGGCTCTAGTAGTAAGTTGCCCTGCAGAAATGTAATTTTACTATCGTTTTTGCCCTGCGAAATGGCAAATTTTCAAGGTTAGAGGGTGACTCAACTAATAAGGAATTATTAAGCAGCTGTTAGTACTAGAATTTGATAAAAGAGGCCCAAAAATAAGGGACTTTTAGAACTAGGCCTTGACTAGGTCCTTTGCAAAGAAAGCGTGTACTACATTTGTTACGATCCGTTGTAAAGGGAGGGTAGTGAAGACAGGGGGCCGCTGAGAGAATTCAGAGGCTCCGGGGGGAAAGAGAAAGAGGAGGCCCCCTGCGAGCGAAGCGATCAGAAAATTTTCCGGGTCTAGGAATTGACTACACTCTTTTTTTTATAAGACTAAAGTCTATAAGAATATTGAGGCTCAAAATTGCTAAAATTTAAGAATAATGTAAGAATATTGCCAGGCTCAACCTTCATCAAAACTAAAATATTTTGTTAATAGAATCAAATTTAATTAAGAGCTTCCTCCCAAAACAAAAAATTTGTCACTTTGACGCTATATATATCTATATGTTTTAAAATACACAAAAATGATTTAATAATGAAAAATGATTTAATATGTTTCAAACATGATTTAATATGTTTAATATGATGTAATATGATTTAATATGATTTAATGTGTATCATCAAAAATGATTTAATATGTTTCTTTGATCTTAAGGCGAATTTACACCTTGTGTTGAGCAAGAAAAATTTAAGAATAATTTAAGAATAATCTGAGGCTCAAAACCGAAAATTTTTAAGAATATTGAGGCTCAGAAAAAAATTAGGTATTCTTATAAAAAAAAGTGTATGCAAAATTACTTCTGGTTTACCGCCCCTCAGACCTTGTAGCATTGGAATCTATGAGGCTCCTTGAGGCCCTGGGGCAATTTGCCCCCATGCCCCCTCTTGGCGACCCTGAGTGAAGGTTAGGGAATTTTAGCGCTACGTGATTTTTGAATGGCCCCAATTCGTTTATTCTGTTGGTCATCACTTTTTCTGAACATTCATTCTTGGCATATGGCAGACAATGAAAAT
>OLMO02000302.1:2356110-2392923 GCA_900291935.2 Cassiopea xamachana | reverse complement strand
AAATAGCCTGCACGTTATGTGAGAAAACTACCAAAATTTACTAGGCTTGAGCGTCAGGAAAAATCAAAATGTTGCTACAGCTCCTATTGAATAGAGCTCACACCTATATAAAGGGGATTTGAATAGGATTACACAAGACCTTTCGAAAGGATTTCAAAGGATTCTATTTCAATGGCTTTCTCCCCAGTTGTTTACTACAAGGCCAAATACTGTGGAATCACCTTCGACGGATCTTAAAAGGAACTCACTATAAGACGTTCTTCGTGTATACAGAACACTAAATAGGTACATGGTGTAACAGTGGCACACTACACTGTGTCGTTGACTTAGAGATTGCTTGGAATCGTGATAAATCCCAAGAAAGAAAGAGTTTACAACGCGTGCTTTTACGGAGGATTTAGGCCAATACAGACATTGTTAGTTCAGCTACTCCAGATAACTATCTTCAAATTGAAGTTCCAATACTACGAATGAAACGTAATATGCTACTTTAAACAACAACAAAATAGTGAAATTTCCATGCATCTCTCGTGCTGTTGTTGGCAACAGCCATACACTTCCTTGAAATTCCAGTCTCTGCGTGGATCGCATGGCAGTATGAACAGCATTAACAAGAATGGATGGAGTGCAGGAACATTTCTAAAGAACAGCTAAAAAAAGAGAATGTAGGTGTACATTCTATAAACATAATTCCAAAATAGTATTAGACTTTTCAGGATAAATTGTCTTCTTCCATTACATATTGTTGATACGATTATAGCTCATCTTATTTTGGCTCTACTGCACTAGAAAAAGAACTGGAATACCAGTTTTAAGCCCTATCAGAATTCATAATTCAATAACAAAATTCTGATGATTTAGACGGTTTCGCAAGGTACCACTACCGTAGCCAGAAAATGTTCCGAGAAAATCTGCTAAAGAAATGAGGCACAATCTCTTTAACCAATTTCGCAGCTTTTTAGGAATTATATGAGCAATTTTTTTGGCATCGAAATAAATAATCTGTTCAATTCAAGAGAGGTCAATCTCATTAAACATATATCCATGAAGTCAATCCGGGACGTATTTGATTCTTAGCTGAAATGTAGCCCTGTAGCAGAACCAGCTATTTTAGGCAAAATTCAACAGATAACTTTAACTCTAACCAAAATTTTCAAACAGAGAAATCGTTAATTAAACAAACAGAAAGACAGAATGAAAAATAGAGCAATAGATGGACAACACTTGCAGAACGTAGCTTCCTTTCTCAAAGTTTTGAGGAATAAATTTGAACTTCACGCCAAAACTCTTTAACGAAAGGTTCCAATAATGCTGTCTGCCAAACGATGAGTTCTTGTAAGGAACTGTAGCCCAACGTATACTACACCCCTACAGGATACAACAATAGGAGAAGATCCCTCATGGCGAACAGTTAAAGAAGATGACTCTAGGCTTAGCCGAATTGACACACGCAGTAAGGCTATACACTTTGAACTGCTCTGAAAAATTATCTCTACCAAAACAGTTCCAAAGAGACACAAAAATGATACTTCATCACTAAATCAATGTTTTAAGACAATGAGTAAGGCTATACCATTGGAGCCTCTCTGAAACAATATTTCTAGAAAAAATGTTGCCAGAGCAACAGAACAATATACTCCACCAATAAGCAAATCTTAGGACAAGTAGTAAGACCATAGCCTTGGAACATTTCAGGAAAATTATTTCCAGTAAAAGTGTTGCCAAAACAGCCATAAACAGTTATACTTGACCAAAGAGTAAACTTTGGCACAAATAGTAAGGCTATAGCCTTAGAACTTTGATGAAAAATTATTTCTGGTAAAATTGTTGCTAAAATAAAAATAGACAATCATACTTGACCAATAAGTGGATTTTGGGACAAATAGTAAGGCTATAGCCTTGGAACTTTTCTAAAAAGTTATTTGTGGTAAAAGTGTTGCCAAAATAGGCATTAACAATCATACTTGACCAATAGGTGGATTTTGGGACAAATAGTAAGGCTATATAGTCTTGGAACTTTAATGAAAAATTATTTCTGGTAAAAGTGTTGCCAAAATAGTCATCAAAAATTATACTTAACCAATAAGTGAATTTTGGGACAAGAAGTACGGCAATAGCCTTAGAACTTTTCTTAAAATTATTTCTACTAAAAGTGGCGCAAAAATAACCATAATAAATTATCCTAGAACAATACGTTGGTTGTGGGACAAGTAGTAAGGCTCTAGCCTTGGAGCTTTACAGAAAGATTAGGTGTAGTAAGAGTGTTGCCAAAGTTGCCATAAAAAGTTATACTAGAATTGTGAGTTAATTTTGAAACAAGTAGTAAGGCTACACACTTGGAACTTTTCTGAAAAATTTTTATAGTAAAAATGTTGGGAATGTAGCCATAAAAAATTATACTTGGCTAATAAACAAATTTTGGAACAAATTGTAAGACTACACACTCGGAACTTTTGTAAAAAGTTCTTTTCTATATGAATATTGTCAAATTATCATGAAAAGTATAGTAAGAAAATCATTGAATGGGAAGACTATACATTTTCAACTTTTCTTAGGAGTTCTTCTTGGTACAAATGTTAATAAATTAGCACAATAAGATACATAAGAAGAAGCAGTAAATGTTGTTTAGACTTTAGTCTTGGAAATTTGCTGAGAAATTATTTCTGGTAACAGTGTTGGCAAAATAGCCATAAACAGTTATACTTGAGCAATAAGTGGATTTTGGGACAAATAGTAAGACTATAGCCTTGGAAATATGCTCAGAAATTATTTCTGGTAAGTGTTGCTAAAATAGCCATAAAGGAAGGTGAGAGTAGAGATCTCTAATGTTAGGTAAATGTTAGGAGATCTCTAATGTTAAGTAAACACCTAAGTAAATACTAGGACAAATAGAAGGGCTATACGCATCAAACTTTCTTGAAAGTTCAACTTTCTCGAACTCTCCAAAAGGCCTCATAAGGCCTAATTCCTCAAAGTCCGGGGGACCTCATAAAGTAAACCAGCAGTAAATTCCAAAGTTACTATCTAGGCTCTGAAAATCTTCATACCTCATCTTTCTCTTTTCCACTAAGGCCTTCGAATTTTCTTGGCGGCCCTGGTCATTAGTGCTCTTTCGCTACTACTGACCCCCTTATCGTTTTGGTGTCTCTGCTCTCATCTATCGAAAAAAGGTACATGTAAAGGTCTCATTCCATTTGTCCGTTTCATATTGAATTCTTTATACGGGGTGAAGTGTATCATCAACATCATTTCAATTTTTCGAAGTCGGTGGCCCATTCAACTAAGCTGGTTTGCAAGAGGCAATCTTTTTACAAAGTAACAGCTAAAAACCTAAGAAAGAAAGAAAGAAAAAGTACATATTTTCAAAAAATGTATATTTACCAGTTTATAAAACCAATTATAGAAACTGATTTACATAGTACCCTGTTTAAACCCTACTAACTGATTACATATTATATCTGATTAAAAATAAAATATGCACATATCAATGTTAAAAAGTTTACGCCAAGTAGAGCAAAATATACAAGAAATACGAGACAAATAAGAAAATTATTGCTTTAGTTTATTAGGTCTATAAGATGACGAAATTTAACCGCGTTGCACTTTTATTGCCTTATTCTTTTAAAGAGAATCCTTCTGAAAGCCAAGTACTTGCTGGTGTACGTTTTCTTAGGCAGAGTCGACACAGAACAGAAACACGTCCGACTTCGGATGCTTATTTTCAAGACTGACTAAATCAATTCAAGTTACCTGTTAAACATGCATGATACATAATGGGGTTAATTACTGTACATATTGAGAACCAACAGGCTAAGTATGGCATAGGGTGCAACTAATCCCTTTGACCTAGGGCCTTATTAACGCTACACTGGCTCCTTAGCTTCGTCATTTCAGAAATGTACTCCTTTGTGCCCAAAACTATTTTAGCTCATAGAGGTCCACAATAGGGGAATGTAGTGACAGGTGTGATTTCTAGGGGGCTCAGGGGGGCTGAGCCTCCCTTGTTAAAATTTTTGTTCAGTTTGGGGGGCTCAGCCCCCCTAAAACTCGTGCATTGGCTAGGCTTTTCAGAGTTTATTGGCCTTGCTTCCAAAGTGCTATGATCAATTGTCCACTGCTATATGGCTATTGAGGCATCTCTTATTGTTGACTATACTATATCAGTATTAAACTAAATTATCATGTTTCCATCTTTGAAAACAAGGGCGTGGTTGTAGCTTGGCCACACCCAAACTATAGGCGTGGTTGTGCTTAGAGCCCCCCTTGTTAAAATTTTTAGAAATCACCACTGTGTAGTGATTGACAACAATAAGAGAAAAAAGAAAAAATAGTTCAGCATATACAATCTTTTTTATAAGAACAATTTTATAGGAACACGAGCCTGAAATTTGGTGGAAAATTAAGACTAAGTTAAGAACAAGCCTGACCCTAAAGCCTTGTCGTAAACTGTACTTTTTGGAAAGCGATGCAGCAGCTTTCCAATAACAAATTGACACGAAAGGTCCTTTCATTGTTAATCTGAGGAGAATTGACAGCAATGACACTTTTTCTTTGATTTTCTGAAATTAGTTACTCCTAATGAAACTAGATGCTGTGCTAGCATTGTCTATTTATAATTTTTTATGAACTTTTTCACTAAAAACATTAATTTGCAAGAGAGACCGTCTTAGTTGTAGCATTTGGCTCTCAACCAATCAAAACATCCAATGTTGTCTCGTATGTTGTCTTTCTATGTATCTCTAAATGGCCTACACGCTACTAATTTAAGAACAAATTAAGAACAATTCAGTTTCCAAATTTGGGATAATTAAGAACAGCCAGCCTGAACCTCAATTTTACTGGTTCTTGTAAAAAATGAGTGTACACTCTCATAACAAAAGTATTCTAACGGATGCCGTCTGTTGCTCTATATATTTTCATGTATTCTACGCTTGATACAACAGTTTGTTTAGGTGAGGTGCGCCATATCTCATGCGCGAGCCTCGATATCAATAGAATTTATATAACAATGGATAGTAGGTCGTAAAGGGAATGTTTCTGGAACATTTTATTCCTGATTCTCGCTAGCAGAGTTGCCAGATTTTGCAGAGCAAAATATACCAAACATTTCTGAAAATTATACCAAATATATACCAAACACCAAAAGTTAACCAAAACCTATAGCTTACAGTGTACATACAATACAATTTACATTCAATGTGTACAGACAATTTCACGCAACTTAGTACATGTCCTAATTAAACCTTTCTAGCATTGCTCTGGTAATCACCATATCTTTGCAGCATCTATTTTGTGTCATGACAGTTGTTCGGATTCGTAAAATTGCTTCAACCATTTTTATTCCCAACCTATTGCGGCGCTCAGTTTTGATTGCATTAACACATGAAAACACTCGTTCAACAAAAGTATTAGAAACGGGCGTACTCAAACATGCCAGAGCATAAGATGCAAGTTGTCTATATGCATAAATGACTGTACAATCTTTAAAATCATAAACTCCAACCCAAAAATCCACTGCCCCTTCAGGGAATTTTCTTGGAAGACATCTTCTTCGGAGCATGGTTGCAATAACATTTTTCTGTATTGTTCTTCAGTCTCGCTGCTATCCGCTAGCAAGAGATGAAATGGTAGCTGACTGAATGATGCACGGTGTACGTGTGACAGAACTTTAGTAGGTTTTAACAAGGAAAGACCAGAGAAAATTTCTTTGTTAGCAGGTAATCTTGCCTCTACTTGCACAATAAGATCTTGGAGAAATCTTTTACACCTTTCTTTCACATTCTGAAGTTGAATAGCAAACACTGAGTTGTTCTGGTACTCACGGCTACAACGCAATGCTTCACTCAGGAACTTAGATCCAAAATCAACTCTGCTCAAGCTAAGTTCATTGCCATCGTCATAAACTCTTCCCTTAAGGGATGCGTAATGCATGTGAAGCTGTTGGAACATTGCCTCAGGATCAGCATCTGTTGCTTGAAAATATTTGTTTATTTTGTCAAATTCTTTTACTATAGGTGTAATGAAGCAACAGTACAAGTAGTTAACATCATCAAATAGCATGTCTGATATGGTCCTAGCTTTGTAACGACTGCTTTGATCAAAGGCTGCAGATGAGACATATGCTTTCAGATCACTCCAATTACCCAAAAGTCTTTGCAAAACTTCTCCTCTCACTAGCCATCTTATCAGACATAATGTCATGAAGGTAAGTGTCTTGTAGTCTTCTCTCCTCAAACAGCTTCTACTGAACCATGCAGGAATTTCAGCAAGAAGAAAGCCTACACTTGATGGCAAGACTTCGAAAGCCTTTTCAACACACAGTGCCAGGCTATGGCAGATGCACTTAAACAAAACGCAGTTTAGTGATTCTGGTTTAACTCTTGACCAAACTGAGTTCTTTGTATTAACCATGTTTGCAGCACCATCACTACCCAACCCTATCCAGTCAGACAAAGGCAGATCGAACTCTTCCAAACAGCTCTTCAGAGCAGAAAGCAGGGACTCTCCAGGTGTTCTCACAACTGGTATTAGACTGAGCAGAGCGGTTTGAATAGCTTTTACTTTTTCACTAAAATATCGAATGCATATGCATAGGTGCTTTGCCGTTGAAACATCTGTAGATTCATCTAGAAGAATAGAATATTTCTTTCCTTGCACATCTTTTTTTAGGTAGGCTTTCAAGGATGGTGCAATCAATGGATCTACAAGGCGAGAGAATTTGGTACGATGCAAGTTAATTGCAGAAGCAGTGCTGCCTTTTCCATTTCTTTTAATTATTTCTCCAAGGTGATCAACACAAAGTAAACTGCTATGGCAGCAGACGGCAGTTGCAAGCTCTAACTCCTCAGTGCGAGTTGAATCAGAAACTTTTGGTATAAAAACATTGTCCAGTTTAACAGTATGTGACTCGGCATTTGCTTTCAATGAATGCTCTTTGGTTTTAGGGTGTTGAATAATGGCTGCTTTACGAGGGGCGATGCTTTTTCTGCAAAGTTTGCAGTATGCTTCTTCAACCATATCATGCTTTTTAATCCAAGGGAATTCCTTTTCCCAAACAGGTTTGAATTTCCCGATGGAATCGTAGCTGGATTTCCACTTCGGCATGACGTTAGGCCTAGTGGTAAGCTAATTACAAGTTGTTTAGCACGTGGTATTAGAAAAACCTAACTGTTGTCCGTTAACTCCAGAAACTGCAAGCAGTTGTTTGAGTATAAATTATCTCAAATATTCATTTTGCTTTGCACTAGACATGGCCTTACCTCATCTCACTCTACTATTTTCCGATATCAATGAGTATTATCATGATCATGCTATTGCAAAGAAAAGAAAGACAAAAGATCAAGAATTGCCGTAACGCTTCAAGAGTTACAGGCAGTATGTAGGCAGCAGACCAAAACAGAGAGGATATCTGAAAAACGTCACTCTGTAGAGAAGCTGGCGATTTACCAATATACATTTATATAAACCTACAAAACATTAATGTAGAAATATGATGCAAGTGAAGATAGATTTAATTGCAAATTCGACGCTACAAAATATACCAGAATATACGAGATTTTGGAATTTATACCAAACGAAAAATTCTACATACCAAGCACTAAAAATAGATTCCAAATTCGTGAAATCTGGTATATAAATATACCAGTTGGCAACTCTGCTCGCTAGTGATACTTGATAACAAAACAGTCTTGTGTAATCTACCACTCAGTAGATAGCTAAAACAATGTTTTTTTCTATCTCAATGTGATATCGAGGCTGCACAGTGGTAATTAGCACTGGTAATTAGTGATATTGTATTATTTGTTGTATTATGATGAGCTGCCTCGTTTTGGCAGACATTCGTTGTTTTTGTAAAAGTCTTCCTGTTTGTTGTTGAATGGCCTTACTTTTTTTCTGAAGTTATTCATATTCTGTTTTGGAGGCCATAAAAATACAGCATTATTATTTTGAGAGTCAGCACTACGTCCGATATCGAAAGTCAGTGAGTTTGCGTTATATGATTTTCAAGGTAAGTTGTGAATATATGGTTTATAACATTTTCTATCTCCCAGTGTTTTTTTGTGATAGGCGTGATTTATTTGACTGTTGCGTTTATGCTGATTGTCATAAAAGCAAATTGCAAATAACATTAAGAAGATTGGTAGGAAAAATATGGTCTCGGACTAAGGTTACATTACATGACGCTATACAAAAATTGTTATGACCAGTTATATTTCCATGTCTAGTAAAACCAAAATGAATTCTTGTTTATATTGAGTAGCAAATTAACTCTTAAGCAGTAAATTCCTGTCATGAAATGAGACTTTCGTGTGCTCTAAGTCATCAGTATATCAGGACAAAATCAATATCCCACTTATTTTAGCATGCCATTTGAGGTCAGTAGTTTTTATAAAACAAGTATTCCAAGAGGAGCTTTTGAACATCGTCGTGGAAAGCAGAGACTTTTCGCTCTAAATCCTCAAGTAAATGATGATGATGATTGTGATGATGGCACTAATGTATTTGAAGACTCCCTGCTCAAGCAGGCTAATGATTGTGATGCTTCACTAGAACAAAGCAGTGAAGCTGACTTTGAATTAGATGCTGAGATTGAAAGTGATAGGAATTCACCACATGAAATACCAGTACCTGAGGCAAAGGCAAGTGAAAAAGTATTGTAATTAAATCCTAAGGTGACCTACAGCCTCCCCTTGTCACCACCAATCGCCACCTTACAAACTGCATCAGACAGTTCTGTACGGTAGTAATAGAGTACCGGAGTGTGACGTCATGAATATTCTATTTTTAGAATATTTTAATTTTGGCCTTAAATTCTGAAAAAGCTGTTTGAAATAGCTATGTATGACAAATTTCAGCTCGATTTAAGAAATAATGACCGAAATATAGGCAATTGAACACGGACATAGTTCCTATCAAATCACTGTATTTTGGGCCTGGATCTAAATGTTAAGATCCAGGCGGAAAATACAGTGGTTTGTATGGCAAGTCTTCTGTCATTAAAAGGCCATATTTCATCCCATTTTGACACGATTCACTTCAAATTATCAACACATGCCTATTTTCCGCTGCTCTTTCACTAACTGTGGTCAAAAACTGAAAATTCTAAAAATGGATTTTTATGACGTCATCACTCCGGTACTCTATAATACTGCTATTATTAACTACCAACAACTAGTTAACGTACACAGTAGCACACTAGTTAAACGTACCATAGGGGAACAAACCATTCGCCGTTAACGCTGCTGCCCTTGATCAAGCAAACGACAAACCTCAGGCCTACAAGCACGTATTGCCACAAACCTAAGGCCTAGAAACACGCCTTGCCAGCACAAGCGTTTCCTCAGGCCTACCAACACGTCTTGCCTTCCCGTGCGAGAAAGTCTTCCTGTTCGATCAAAAGGAACGGCAGCGCGCGCCTGCGCCTTTACCATCTTTCAGAAATTCAAGGTGGCAGCCACATCAAGATGTCGGACAATCTTACAACATCCCCCCCCCCCAGCTTTTCAAAGCTACATATCTGGCACCTAGTACTCATACTGGTCCAAATACCGAGGGCGCCGTCTTACACGCTGCGACCTCCTCAACGGGATCACAACAAGTATATATTTGGGAAAGGATGAATGCAGCTGATATTGATGCTTCATACAATGGTGCAGCTTATCCCAATCCTCCAGATGATATCCCATCTCCTGTGGGGTACTTTCATTCTTTTTTCGGAAAAAACCTGGTGGAAATAATTCCAGAGCAAACCAATCTATACTCAATGCAATGTTCTGGAAAATGCATTCAAACTGATGAGCAGGAAATTGAGTAATTTATTGGAATCTTGCTTATGATGGGAATAATAAAGTAACCCCAATATAGGATGTATTGGCCCCCTGAAACCTGTACTCCAGTAATTGCTGATGCAATCAGCCTCACAAGATTTGAGAATCTAAAGAGATTTCTTCAATTTATTGATAATTCCCAAATGCCTGCTGAAAATGGGGACAAGTTATTTAAAGTGAGGCCAATTTTAGATTCCATCTTTTGAAAATGTAGAAGTATACGACAGGAAGAGTCACACTCAGTTGATGAGCAAATTATTCCTACAAAATGCTGTTCAAATCTTCGGCAATACCTACCAAAAAAGCCCCATAAGTGGGGGTTTAAGGTTTGGGCACGGTGTGGTGTGAGTGGAATAATATACGATTTTGAGGTGGACACTGGGAAGCAAAAAGATAATCAGGAATTTGGGAAAGTTGGCTCAGTTACAAAGCGTGTTGTTGGTAGCTTACCAAAAAAATGTTGGTCACAAGGTCTTTGACAATTTGTTTAGCAGTGTGGAGCTTGTGGAAAGCTTGAAAGAAGATGGTATTTGTTCTGTGGGAACAATTCGTGCAAATAGGCTGCAGGGTGCCCAAAAAATCTTGAAATGCAAAAAAGAGCTAGAGAAACTGGAACGTGGGGCCTATGATTTTTGTGTTGACTCTAATTCAAAGACAGTCCTTGTCCGATGGTATGACAATGGCATTGTGACGTTAGTTACCTCATACATTGGAAGTAAGCTTGGAGATCCTGTCTAGAGATGGAGTAAGGATAAAAAAGCCAAAATTGATGTCCCATGTTCAAAAATTGTGACAAAATATAACCAGCATATGGGAGGAGTTGATTTGTGTGACATGCTGCTTGCCCTGTGTAGAATTGAGCTTGGTACACACAAGTGGTACATCGATTTGATGTACTACCTTTCGGGAATATGCATCGTGAATGGTTGGCTTTTATACCGCAGGCACTGTGAGCAAAAGAAGCGTCCAAAGAAGAATCTACTTCCTTTGTTACAGTTCTAGTCAAAGGTAGCCCATGCATTACTTTTTAGTGGAAAATCCAAAGCTGTTTGCAACTCAAGGAAAAGAGAGAGGCCATCACATTCCTCAGCGTCAACTGCAAGCCCACCAATCCCAAAAATGAAGGCCTCAAGCTACACTACAGCTTCTCCAATTCCTGACATTTTCCTTTGTTTGGCGAGAAGCAACATAGATGCAGACATTGCTCTAAGGGTTATTCTCCTGTGTATTGTTCCAAGTGCAACACATACTTATGCTTAGTTAAGGATCGTAATTGCTGCTATGACTTTTATGTGAAAGAATAAACAGTAATTATTTATCTTTGGGTATTTACAGACACCTGTTTTGTTATATGTGCTTGTATCTACAGAACAGAACTGCTGTCTTTGTTGTATTACACTACACTACAATGATATCTATCAATATAAAGCATTTTCAGATTTTATTGTATTCTAGCATATACCTAGTAAATTGTTAACTTCTTGAGATGGAGACAACATTTAGATCATGGCTTATGAAGAATTACAAGAGAAGGTGAATAGCAAAGAGGAAGGGGAGGGCTGATTACAATTAGCCAGTCAAGGGCATATTGTTGCCACAGATGTGTAGCTAAATTATATAGATGGCTTGATATTTAGAAAGAAAATGATTTTATCAAGTGAATATGCAAAATAGATGGGAAAACTGTATTACAAAATACAGAAATGTTGACTTTAGAAAATATGGAACAGATTTGTGGACACACGATGAGGACATAACTACAAAGAGAAAGAAAACAAGGAAGACACATGGGTTTGCAGATGGAAACTATCTTAAAAACTGATATTGTAAATATTGCAGATAAATGATGCGACAGTAGGAATATAAGCTGGACTGAGCCATTGTGTTACACCCCTTGAGTTGGAAATTCAATCAGATGATGAAATCTATTTATATACCAATTCTTCTTGCTGTTGTCCTACAACAGCAAATTCGTTCCCCCTATATATGAGCCTATTTCCAATTTTGAAGACTAAACCATCTTTCCTGTCCAAAATGTGATACAAAATATTAAAATAGCTTTTTTTTTATTTACAACATGATTTTTAAGAAGTAAAGGGTTAAAATCCATGTGCATCAAAATTCTCTACAGTTATGTCCTGTAGAGCAGTAGCAAGTCCACGTCGCATCCTAACTGTAGGATGGAATGAGCAATGAATTAGCTTAAGGTAATTTATTAGTTCCTGCAGCAAGCTCAAATATAATGAGTTTATGCGGAATACCAGGCAAATTTATCTCAAGAAACAGATCAAGGTGCCGGAATTATAGTGATATTTTTTGGATCTATGAATTTGATAAATGGATGGTAAGCAGTGAATTGTTTAGAATTAGATCAGCAAAAGTACGGTAATCACTCATTAGATAATACTTCTCATTTTAGCATTTTTATTGTGCTTCGTAACAAAGATTAGCGAGATATCATTTTCCATTTTTCATATTCAATGGACTTTCATTTTACATTTTCCTTCAAATCACGATTTCCTCTTCACTACCTTTGTACGTCTTGCAAGAACATTCTGAATTCACTTCATATCAACATACAAAACACATGGAGCCTGTTATTTAAAATGACCAGCACCTTATTCTTATTGAAATTAAGCATGAATGTCGCTGGTACGGAAACTGTTAGCAACCGAGCTATGGAGATATTGTGGTGTGCAATCAACAAACTAAGGTGAAAAAGTAGTAAGATAGGTAAGCTCTATAAGTTGCTGGCGTCGAAAACTAGTCTCCTGCTTGGACTCAACAGACTTGAACGAAAAGAGATCACTACCTATGGCCTACTTGTAGCATGTATTTGGAAAAATGAGAATCCATATAGTGGTTCTTGAAACGGGGAAAGGTCATGTATGCCGTATATTTTCAATTTGGTCCACCAAGAATCAGGCAAAACAGCTATTCCTTTGATGCTGCAGATGATGAGATGATGTTTAACGTGAAAAGATATTTTAATCGATGGTCATTAGTTAAGAAAAATTCATGTTTCCGTTACAGACATCCTGTTTCATGTGTTTTTAGCATCACAGCAGCAAATTGACTTCTCAGAGTTTGCGCTATAAATCTATACAGAATCTAAGTAGGAAGCTACTATGTGAAGGAATAGAAAGACAATTTCAGATCTTGCAGTTGCAGGCTTGCAGGCTACTCTAACGCAACTCATAACTCTCGAAGCTAGATTATCACGCTATAAATGCCACAACTGCAACCCCAATGTAAGTCACGCAGGTGTAGGGGATACCGGAGAAAAATGAAGCCCAAAATGAAAAATTTTGAGTGGTTTTTGAAACCCAAGGGTCTTATTGACCTGGAAATTTACAGAATCAATTAAGGCTTTCGTCCCTTCAATATGATGGTGCAAGCAGCTTTTGCCCCTCCAGGACACTTCCACCAGCTACGTGCTTTTCCCATTTTTGAGAATGTACATCTGGCTGTATAAGATATATGCCCACATGCACTAAACATGACGTTGCTTAGCGTTCATATTCAACTCATTCCATGTGCATTCTCTATTTATTTTCAGTCATGATTCTGGAGATACTCTTTACATTGCTTGTTGCTACGGCTGGCTATGTACTTGTGAGTTACTGCATCCAACTAAGGCGTTTGAAGGATTATCCTCCAGGACCATGGCCATTACCAATTATTGGCAATCTACACTTGATCAGTAGCGAGCCACACAAAGCATTGAGCAGACTGGGTAAAAAGTATGGCCCCGTCATGAGCTTGAGCTTTGGCAGCAAGCGATTTGTTGTCATACAGGGAATCAAGGAGGCTAGGGAGACATTGATAACTAAAGGACTGTCATTTGCAGGTGAGAGCAACTTTGCAATTCTTTCCATAGTACCTTTCTTATTGGTGATGGTTCCTTCCAGATTCAATATTACGAGCATGTATATAAGATGGGCGCTGACTTTTGATTTCCTCGGGGGGGGCTCAAATTAGAAAATTTTGAAAATTGTCTATCATGAATGCACTTTGTAGCGATATGTTATAAAACATATTTTACTGCAGTTAGCAAAATAAAAAGTAAATATATAGCAGAAGCAGGGATGGACTTAAGATATCATTATGTGGTGTATGCATTTGATATCTTGAAGTTTTCCGAATGATAGTCAAGGCTGGCCAACAGCATGTCATGTAACAGTACAACGCATGGAAGCTTCTTAACTGTGGGCAAAACTAATTTTCCCTCAAATGCGTGCAATGCTGCAAATTTCATATGCATAAAACAAAAGCACTATTTAATGAAAATGCGCAGCTTTTGAACACGTGAGCGGAGTGAACGAAAATTTTTTTTAAAGTTACCTTCCTCTAGAATGTCAGAAGCGTCCTTTGCAAAGTAGAACAAACATTATGTTCATCATTAATATCTAGTCAGAGAAGAAATGCATGCCCTTTTCGGAATCTTTTCTTAACTCGGATGGTTCGGTACATTAAGCGCTATCTTAGTCTTCCATGTCTATTTCAATTACCAAATGGTACGAAATTTTACAGAATTTCCCTAATGGAACAAGATTATTCTGGGGTGTTACACTCTACGCCCTCCCTAGTAAGCCCGCCTACGAATAGAAGTGTCAATGCAGTATTATTATCACGTCAATTCTTGGGCTTCTGTGATCTAGAGAGGCGAAAAGCGTTCATTATCACAATTTTTCAGGGGGGGCTCAGCCCCTGTAGCATTGCCCGAGGGTGGCTCGAGCCCCCAAGTGCTCACGTAGTCGACGCCCCTGGCATTTAACTTGTTAGTAATTTGACTTTTGCAGAAATGTTGACTGATGTGAGTGTTTGCTTTTGCTGATAGAAGGAATTTAATAGTAGCTAACTATATTAATAATCTTATGTCTTGTGACATCTACTATTGCTATGTTGTTATATTTTATCTTATTTTATAGCCTTTTGTTGCAAGCCCCTTGAGAGTTTTTAATGTTGTGTTCTATATAGCTTAGCGCTCAAATAGTACTGTTCACATAAAGTTTAAGGAGGTCCTAAAAATGAATCATGCGGATATTGTACACAAATTTTAAGATCTCCTATAAGTTTCAAAGCGAACCTCTTTCCTTTACAATTTAGCTCCTACACAGACAGGTCTGATGGGTAATTTTTGTATTTATAACAGTTATTCCCACTCTCTGAAATCATGTCTTTATCCTCTAACGGGCTAACGCTCCAGATTGTCCTGGTTCTTTAAATAGGTTGCGTATATTTAGACTCTATCCGAATAGACAAAAGAACTGTCCACCACCAAATAACTATTAAAAACTTGATCAAGCGTGCGTACGTTGAATCGATTTGACTGCCATCTTAGAAGAAATGAACCAACGTATGAATGCCTCTCTCTCTCTCTCTCTCGTGTCATTCTCCTCTCTTTTCTCTCGTTTACAGTGCAAAAACATGAATTTCAACTTTGACTATTTCCGTCAAGGTTGTTTGCAAATTGTTTCTTCAGCATCGTTATATTAAGATTTTGATATCTTCAATGGTTTGCGTGACACTCTTTATTGTGAACGTAATTAGTTCTTAGCAAGCCATATTTAGTCAAAGCGATATAACATAGATATCTGTATGACATTTCGTTTGCAGGCCGGCCACAAGATAATTTTTCTGGGCAACTTATATCACACGGGAACAAAGATATATTGTTCGCTGACTACAACCCAGCATTGAAAGCAATGAGAAAGATTGCCCATGGTGCATTAAGAGCGTACGGAGATGGCTTGATAAAGCTTGAAAAATCAGTGCTAGAAGAAGCAGAAGCGCTATTCAAAAGATTTGACATGAAGAATGGAGAAGGATTTGATCCAAGGAGTGACTTAGGTAAAACCATGAGCCCATAGTTTCCTACTTAAGCGCCAGCACATATTTCAAAGATATTTAGGGGGTGTAGCCATAAGGGAGTGTGGGGTGCCACACCCCCAGTTGGGTGTGGCAAATATATTGTTGTTAGCTTGTTGGCAAATATATTGCAATTCAGTAGTGTTCGTCATCGTTGTTTGCCTATAAAATTCGAAAATATTCCCCTCTGTCGGTAATTTCGGGGTTGTGCATCCCACTAAAATTTTCTTTAGCTTGGACCCTAAAGATACGTAAAAATGGTAATGATAGCAATAACTGTTTATCATCACTACGTTTTCATTGAATAACCCATACTGTTGCACAGTCTTAGAACACAGAGAATGAAAATGGAAGTTTGAAATGAATTATTCGAGTTAAAACATATACGTTCATTAACAGAAATGAGAAATCTGATCTAGTCGATTTAGTGATTAGTATGTTATTCAAGAGATGAAAAGTTTTCAGATGCTTATCATTGTGATTCATCAAACTGAGGCTATTGCTATATTTTCAAGAAACTCCACAAATCGTAATAAGGGACGAAAACTTTAGGGGTTATAGATGGGTGAGCCACCCTCAAAACTTGAAAACTTTCCATTTCGCAGGGCAAAGGCAGCAGAACAACCTACTTTTGAAGTGTAATTACTGGAATCAGTTCTATGTAATCAACTACTGTTACTTAAAAAGTTTACAGACAAGCTTTTAGCAGGGCAAACTTCTGTTACAACCCTCCAAAAATATACTAAAGTTACGTCCCTGATTGTAGTGCATTTCCTATTGCAAATATTTAAGCTTTCTCATTGAATTTACAGATCCAATGTTGACCAGATTTACTTTGATAACGTTACATTTATTAGGACGTCTTATGCACAACAAACTATTTGTCTTACTTTACATTTTAGGTCTCTCTGTTGCAAATGTGGTCTGTGCTATCATATTTGGAAAGCGATACTCGGACGATGATCCTGGATTTCAGTACATTCTGGAAGCTATAAAATTGATTTCAAGTTTTGACCCAGCAGCACCTGTTAGCCACGTAGCATTTCTGAGACTGTTGCCAAATGCTTCTGTATCTAATCTAAAGCGTGGAATTGAAATGCGAGATAATGTGTTAGCAAAGGTGTTGAAAGAACACAAAGAAACATATGATCCAGGAAATCTGCGTGACTTCACAGATTTCATTTTGAGTGAACTAAAGAAGCAGGAGCTTGAAGACAAGGCAGAAAACGTCATAGATGACATCAATCTACAGCAGATTTTGAGTGACTTGTTCATGGCTGGACTTGAGACAACAACAACAGCACTAACCTGGTGCTTTGCC
This sequence comes from Cassiopea xamachana, assembly GCA_900291935.2. Lineage (NCBI taxonomy): Eukaryota > Metazoa > Cnidaria > Scyphozoa > Rhizostomeae > Cassiopeidae > Cassiopea > Cassiopea xamachana. The sequence continues at coordinate 2,375,904 of OLMO02000302.1, read as the reverse complement.
ATCCTTGCAAGGTACCCGGATGTACAAAAACGTGTAGCGGAAGAGCGGAGAAAACTCATTGGTGATCGGATGCCACGATTGAATGATAGAGGGGACTTGCATTACTTCGAGGCTGTTATCCAAGAAACATTGCGTATGGGGTCAGTGTCACCTACTACTGTTCCACACAAGACCCTCCATGACACAGAGTGCAACGGTCACAAAATTCCTGCTGGTACGGAAGTCTGGTACAATTTGTGGTCTTTACACTATGATGAGAAGGAATGGAATGAGCCATATAGCTTTAGACCAGAGAGGTTTCTCGATAGCGAGGGTAAATTTATGCGTGCTACAAATCAGAGCTTTCTGCCTTTTGGGGCTGGAAGAAGAGTATGTATTGGGGAGGCATTAGCCAGAATGGAATTGTTCACCTTCCTGTCAAGTATACTTTACCGATATAACATTGTCCCTGATGGTGGTTTACCCGTTCTTGATGGAGCACCTGCAATGATTTTGAAGCCAAGACCGTTCAAAATAAAACTTATTCAACACTGACATAAGAGTTCGAAGTCGAGAGAATAAGGAACAAGTAGATGCTGATTTTCTTTTGAACAATATTCATTTTGTATTCAATATTCAAACACTCTGTACCAAGGCGATGATTGTGCGTCATCATTATATTCATCATCATTATATTCATCATCATTATGACTTTGCTTAGATAGAGGGTTTTGTAGAGCAGATCAAATAGGTAACATTAAGGATGTGTAGCTGTAGATCAAATAACGTGATTTTTGTGGCATTATTTTTTTCAAGTGACCAGACGAGGTTCTTTGAAGGGATTCGTAGAATGCATTAAATGAGTCCATTTTTAACCATGAAATGAACCCATTATCATACAAAGCATTGTACACAAATCGAATCAATTTAACTAGTCAAAGGTTAAAAATTTGACTTTCATTGGCCTTTGGTGATATCTCGTAACACCTGCTCATGCATTTCAAACGGCCACAAAGTGAGGGTCTTGAGTCAATAATGGAATACTTGGCAATGGTTTTAATTTATTTCTATATTTATTTCTCATATACTTATTTATTTTGTAAGACTACACGTATAATCAATGCTAACTTAGTATAATTGCACGTTTTCACGAACATTTTATCATTTTTCTATCCAATATAAGCAGCCCCAAAAGCAAAGAAAGTCGAAGCTCCTCCACATCCAGCTCGGTTCTACCCTCGGACGCTGCGTCGCATTTTGAAAAAATTTCTAACTTTTTCTATTGTTCTCCGCCATCTTGGAAAAAAACGGAAAACATTTTTTTCTAAGCCATTCCAGCTCAAAACTATGCAAATTATACATCAAAAAATGCAGAATTTAACGGCGCATTTTATGAATTTCAAGCGACACCTGGTTCTTTTGGAAATTAAGGAATTAAACCGAAAAAACCGATTTTCTTTTGTCTCCTCAGAACGAGACTGCTATTGTCATGTTTGAATTTCTTTGTTAAGAAATTAAGAAGTTCTTTTTGGAAAGCGATGCAGCAGCTTTCCACTAACAAATTGACACGAAAGGTCCTTTCTTTGTTAATCTGAGGAGAATTGACAGTATTGACACTTTTTCTTTGATTTTCTGAAATTAGTTGATCCTAGTGCAACTAGATACTGTGCTAGTATTGTCTATTTATAATATTTTATGAACTTTTTCACTAAAAATAGTAATATGCTAAAATCATCTTGTTGGTAACATTTGGGTCTCAATCAATCAAAACATCCAATGTTGTTTTGTCTATCGTGTTTCTATGTATTTCTAAATGGCCTACTCGCTACTAATTTAAGAACAAATTAAGAACAATTCAGCCTCAAAATTTGGGAAAAATTAAGAGCAGCCAGCCTGAACCTCAACTTTACTGGTTCTTGTAAAAAATGAGTGTACACTCTCGTAACAAAAGTATTCGAACGGATGCCGTCTGTTGCAGTGAAAATTTTTCTGGTGTTTGAAACAATAGAAAATTAGAAAGGTGTATGTGAGAAAGAGCTCACCATTCTGCTCTAAAGTCTCGTGCTTTTTTAAGCATAGTGTAATTGTCAAAATTAAAAAGTTTTGCGCAAGTTGTCTAATGGCTTCCGTTGTTTTTTCAATGTATGGTTGAATAACCACAACTGAAACGGACTGCATGCAGACGTCTCATATTTTATGGATGAACTCTTGCAATAATTCTCGGGGAATATTTGCCCAGCTGTTAAAATTTGCATCAATTGGTTGGTTCTTAGTCTTTGGAGGATTTCAGTTGATCAAGCTTTTCACATGAAACGAAACACTTTCAGTAATATCAAGGTCTGGACTTTGCGTAGGCTATGGCATGGTAAGAATTCCATTGCATGATAAAGATTTTGTTGTTTGGAATGAAATACTACCCAGCTGACATAAAATTGGATATTTTTCATTGCCATACATTTTGCTGACAATTTTAATTGATAGTTTTACTAAGAATGTTTATATAACACTATGCACTGAGTGAATCCTCGTAAATGCAATCATTCAGACGTCACTAGACATCCACGTACCAAGTGTTTTTAGGACGTCCACTTTCTTTGTATTTCTTAACGAAACCGTGCTTTTGCTATATTTTAGTACTCTACGGGCTATACATTTGGTGCAACTAACGTTTTTCAATTTCCTAATACGACATGTTTTGCTTCTTGTACAAAACTGATGGCATATTTCTCCGTTTATCTTAACTTTCTAGTTTTCACCATATTTCTTTGAACCTTTATTTTCCGACAACTTTCAAATAATTGTGGAACTTTTGTTTGGTAATAGCTAGATTAAAAGTTCTTTTTAGTCTCATTCGTTGTTTCCTTACGACAAAACTTTCCCGCCAAAAATTTGAACATAAAATGATGTTTACATGTTCAAGGCCAATTTTGGCAGCCTTTTTCAACCGGCCGTTCTAATACTTTTGTCAAGGTAGTTTTCATGAGATAACAACACGCTCTGAAAGAAAATTATGTAGGCATCCTACCTTTTTATTAGTCAGTGGCTTTAGTTGCAGGGCTTTTGTTGCAATGATGCTTTTTGAAGAAGTCACCAGTCACGCAATTCCAAGCCGCCATTACTAGTGTGGGTGATAAACCGCAAATGAGACTGTTCTAATTCGAAAATGAGACTGTTCAAATTCGAAAAAGAGACTGTTCTGCAATAGAAAAATTTTAGGCCCCCCTTTTCTTTATATTGTCCGTTTTCAGAGGCCCTTTGCCCTTCCTTCAGACATCCACCTACTTTCTCTAAAAACTTAGCGCATGTATATGTAACTACAAAAACTAGTAAAACTACAAAGCACGAATATAAATGTCTTGTTTTAAAATTCTAATTACCTAGGCGCCCGGACAGCTTAACACCCCATATGTTCGAAGTCATCCTAATTCACCAAACTCCCTCCCCCTCCAAGATCGGTCGCCATTTGTGAATGGCCCATAATTAAATGGATAACGATACGATTGACTTAGAGTAGTTCAATGAAAGATACACTTGAGCATTACATGGGGTGTGAAGTTGAGGGGGGATTGGGCGCCGTACTTCACACCTTTTCTGAAGAGAAATGAGTTGCCTTTAGGCGGACAAGGACAGAATAGCTACACCCTCGCCGGAAAGCTGGGTAGCCCCCATATAAAATACGTCGTTTTGTGAAGTTCAACTATCAAGATCATCTTTTTACATACAAGTTGAAAGAAATTACAACAAATAATATCTTTCTGGAATAAAATAGAAAGGCATTTATTCAGGCTTAAGTCATATAATCAATTGACATAATACAGTTAGTACAAAACCACTCTTAATATATTTCCAAAACCTTTCCAAAATATTTCCAAACCAAATTACCAAATTTCCGAAGCACATTTTTGTTCGCATTTTGAAACGTCATAAAAATATGAAAAACGTTATTTCCAATGCTTTATTTTATGATTTTGGTGGTTTATTTTTTACATTATAAATAGTAAAATGAACAGAAAAAACACATACAGTGTTTAATACTACACTTAGTTATACCCATTTTAGGATATTTTAGAATTTTCCAAAACAAACATCAAAATGTTTTCCATAGTCAAGTAAAAACTTCTCTTTTCCAAAATTTTCCAAGTCCTGGAAAATGGCATTTTCAATTTCCATAACTTTACAAAACCTTTAGGAACCCTGATTATAACTTATTATATCCATTATTTGCTTATATAGTATCTCCTTATTTAGGCATTTCCCTCTTGTTTACTTATTTTACTTTATTTTTGGCCTTTGTTTTCTGAAATTTAATTCACTTGGCACATCTATAAAGGTCCCTGATTTTTCAATAGTATTAGCTGAAGATAGGATAAGTTATCCCGGAACGTTCTGATTATGTCAATAATGAGTGTGTCTTTTAAGTATGAATGAAAAAATGTAGAATGTAAAATGAAATGTAACTGGCTATTCAACGTTGATCCTCATGGCTATCATGCAATATGAAATTACTCATGAATGTAGCATTGAAATGGCACAATCATGAGAAACTGGAAGGCTTCTCTGTTCTTTCATGGGTTGGAACCAAAACGGACAGGTTACTCTTTTGTGCTTAACTGTAGGGGGGTCGAATAAGCAGGGGGTGGGTATTTTTCTAGATTTTCATAAAATGGAGGGGTGGTAATAAAATGACCTACAGGGAATATCGCAACAACCTGAAGGAAGTAGAAGAGTTGATGATCCCACCAGATGGTGTTAAGCGAAAATTGGATGGAGTGGTAGAAAGCGTTCCACCTGACAAGGGCTGTGAAGTGCTTGATGGAGAGTTGACCCATGAATGGGATGAAAATGACAGTGAAAATCTTGCTGATAGTGATGATGCCCACATTTATAATGGGGGGCCACCATAAAATGCTATGAGAGGTGAAAAATTTCAAAAAGTGCAATATCAACTCCTGCAATGAAGCACAAAAGAGTAATCTTGATATAACATAGAAAATCTTGGAAAAATAATTTCTAATTTATATTTCATATTTATGTCCAAACAACTGCAAACCTGAAGTAATCAGTCGATTGCATGTACAATAAAGAACTATTTTTCAATCACATTTCAAGCAAAATGGTAATTTTTCCTTGCTCCACACATTCTTCAATATGTGTTCCATTTATTGGGCAAAATATCAGCCATTAAAGATTTTTTTATACTTACTCTGACTTGAGTGTTGCAATTTCTGTCAAACCCATATCCTAAAACTTGCTATAACTTATGCCATAGATGAGCTTCTAAATCCCCTCATATAAAAATGCTGGGTGGAACAAATAAGAATGAATTTGCCGATAAAATATAAGGATAGAGGAAGGGGATTACGATATCATTGCTTGTACGAAAAAGCTGGAGAAGAATCCCGAAAGGGATAGGTGTTTCAAGTACTTCGGGCAGGCATCACACTCAGGGACGTAACGTCAATAAAATTTCGGGGGGTGGAACACACTGCCCTTTGAGCATTTTATGTCTGTGACCTTTTTTTAGTTACAGTAGGTCACCAATGGTCCTGGTTCCAGTACATTGCCCCGCAGAAGTTCATTGTGCTACCATTTTCAAGGATGGGGAGGATGACTCCCCCCATACCCCCCTTAAGTTTCGTACCTGATCAAACTTAAATACATACAAGAGGTTACACAAAAAGGGGAAAATATGTTCGGGGTAGCAGGCTGTAAACATTGTGCTAATTTTGCTGCCTCATGCTTCTCACAAAATTACCATGGCTGGACGGTAACCATGAATGCTAAGCATTTCGATTTTGGCAGCAGTTGGGTAGTTTGTTTGCTAAAATCGTAACGAATGATAACCCATAATACAAATCAATCAGTCAATCAATTCAATCAATCGCTAAATCATTTAACTAACAAGGACATTTTGAATATGTGGTAATACTATCCTTCTTTTCAACCTGAATGGTGCACTTGATTATCATAAGCAATCAGTTGTTTGCAAAATTGCAACGCACACTTTTCTCATAAATTTCAACTTTAACTAATTTTAAATGAACGGAAAATATACCCCAGATTCCTGTGACATCCTCTAAAATGTAATATTAGTTTCAACCAGGGATGTGCCGATGGGGGTTGTAGGGGCGTCGCGCCCCACAATATTTTCAAGTTTGCAAGACAGTTGGTCAAAAGTCAGCCATGATGCAAGAGAGTTGGCCACAGTACTTTCCGTAGCCTTCTTTTTAGTAACTATAGTTGGTCAAATCGTCAAAATGCCCCCCCCCCCTCTTCAACAGAAGTGTCTCGGCACATCACTGGTTTTAACACCAAACTGTAGACATTTCTTTAAAATCCAATATACTCCAACACTTCTGGAGGTTCAGAAGAGGTGAAAGACACAGTTAAAGAATAATGTGGCAAGAAGTCTCCAATTAGAAATACATGGCTGAAGATTTTACGAGAAACTTAAATCAGTGAAGTTGAAATAAAGGGAAATGCTTATCTGGGGTGAACCTTCAGTCATTACTAAGAACTCGGAATAAAAATTGAATTTCTTAAAACTAAACTTACACAATAAGATCATTGATGAATTAGAAAGACAGTAAAGAATTTCGCAGTCTTTGAAAGTAATCAATATGCCTGGGTGATGCAAGAGATCAGCCATTTTATTCCTCCCATGGGCTCATATCAGCATCAATCGCTATGCAATTGTATGCTGCGTAGCGAAGCTTCTCCTCCGCAATCTCCGCGCTAAAAACCGGAAAATAATAAGATAGGAAGAATTTTACGTAAGCACAAAAACACATCAAAACCATGACGCAATCATAAGTAGAAATGTAACAAATAGGTATATATTAAAGAGATGAAGAAGCAAAATTGCATGGAAGCAAGCATTCTGACCAATATTACTTTCTTTCCTTATAAATTCTTAATGTTCTTAAGCATACTAAATGTACACGCTCCTTGAAAAACTTCATAAATTGAAGAAACTCTCAACAGCTTTGAGAGACTATTTTGACGTCTGAAAACTAATTTCAGTATATTTAATGCAATTTCAATGATCTAGTCAGAGTTAGTATCTGCAATAACATGGCATAGTTCATCTTGATCTACACTCTTTTGTTTTATAAGAACCAGCAAAGTTGAGGTTCAGGCTTCCTGTTCTTAATTTTCCCCAAATTTTGAGGTTGAATAGTTCTTAATTTGTTCTTAAATTAGTAGCGTGTAGTCTATTTAGAAATACATAGAAAGACAATATAAAAGAAAATACTGAATGTTTCGGTTGAATGAGAGCAAAATGTTACAAACCAAGATGATCTCTCTTGCATAATACACTGTTTTTACAAGAGCCAGTAAAATTGATGTTCAGGCTGGCTGTTCTCAAATTTTCCTAATGTTGAAGCTGAATTGTTCTTAATTTTTTCTTAAACTAGTAACGTGTAGGCCATTTATGAATACATAGAAAGATAAGATACAAGACAACATTGGATGTTTTGATTGATTGAGAGCAAAATGTTACAACCAAGATGATCTCTCTTGCATATTAATGTTTTTTTTTATTGAAAAAAGGTTTATAAATAATTATAAATAGAAAATGCTAGCACAGCATTTCAGGCTCAGGTATGTTCTTAATTTGTTCTTGATTTTCCAACAAATTTAAGGCTCGTGTTCTTATAAACTTGGTCTTATAAAAAAGAGTGCAAATGATTCTTAGGTTGTCTTTCAGATCTACCACTACAGGAAGCGAATCTTTCAAAAGTTCCTTCTATTAACTGCAAATAAACTTACCCATTCCTTGAACATGAAACCCACATTTGCAAATTGTGGGTTTCATGTTACGTTAGTGATTATTTCTTGGCTTAACTTTCATCCTGTGACACAACTGAGGATTTTGCAGGACATAAATTCGCTAAGTTAGCAGTACACTGCTTTGAGCACCCGGATTTGTGTAGAAGGCCACTAAGAAGCAGTCACTAGTAATACAGAGTAGGGAACCCGACGGATATTTAGAGGGGTCGTATAAAATTTTTGGGCTTCAAAGGGGGGTCACCAAAAATAAAGTAATAACAAAGAAGCCTTTAAAATAAACTAAAGTTTTCTCCCAAAATATAACATATCGCTCAAGCTGTTATTCATATTGTGTGCAACGTTCTTCAGTTGTAAGATATAGGCTATATCACACAGGTTCAGTTTCACTGTCTCTATCGCCATTATCACCGCTGGAATCACTACCATCAGCAAGATCATACGCAGTTTTTGTCAATTTGGCAAAAGCTGCCTCAAGCTTTATCTAGACCCCTCCTGTGTCCCTTTCTTTGCTGCGTTTCTCTCTTTTAGTAAGACTAAATATCATCTTCATCAAATGACCTTCACTACACATTCTTTAAGAAAAGCTCAAACCCAAACCTGTGCAACCTTGGCTTAAAGCACCGAAAAATTATTGTCCATAAAAGACTCAGGACCAAGTTCTTACCTGTTTAGTTACAGCTAAATGTAGATGCTTATAGATGGATCCCATAGAATACTGCTGAACTGTGAGTAGTTGCTTTGGAACGCTGTATTGCATTTTCATATGCGGGGACAGGGGGGAGGGCATGAATAATCACAGCTATGGAGTGGAGGGGTCATTAGAATTATCAGAATGGAGATTGAGGGGTCATTAAAATTCTGTGCTACCAATGAAAAGATCTTCCGGCCCCCTGTCCAGCATTAATGATAACTTGGCCCCTAGTTTGATATTCATCCCGAATGAAATGCTTGAGACTAGCTAACTATCGAAAAAACTAGCTACTGAAGACCCAGTGGTAACATTTTGGAACTGAGGGAGGCTAGGAAAGGATTTGCCACCCTACTTTAAAATGCCAATGGCCAATGGCGACCCCATAGGGGGAATGGGGGTAACTTGTCCCCCTTCCCACTTCTTACCAAGATCAATTGTCTAATTCGTCCAAAATCAATGATAAAATGTTAGGGGGAGAGCGTGAGGGAACTGTAGCAAGATTTTGAAATGGGTGTGGCAAACAAATTGCATTATAATTCTAGGGCGTGGCAAACCAAAATCCCCAGTCTTCCATGGCTGTCGCCACCCCTGCCAATGGTCTACGGTAAGTGTGCTGTCGAACAGGTACACACCAGTATACGAATCATATACGGAGCTAATCTTTGCATACTTCATGACATATCCATCAAGAAGGATAAATAATTACAAAAAACATTATAGTAATATATTAGTAATATTTCTTTAACAAAACATAGCATAGAAGAACGAAAGACCTACCTTGAATATGATGGTAAAAATAAAGTATTTGAGCATGTTGCTGATTCCGGTAGTGAATTGATTGGTGAACGTCTGAAAATGAGGATTCAAAAGGCGGTAAATATGATTATCATTCTGAATGTAGCGTTAGTGTACTGGTCATCCACTATTAGAAAGGGATTGCCTAAGGCTGCTGCTTAAGATAACAAAACATTTGCTGAGAAAAACAATCATGGACTTATGTTTAAATTACGTAACCTTGTTGAAAAGTGTTACTTATACATCCCTCCAGGCTGTTAAAGTACTGATGAATTGATCAGTTCAGTTCAGTTTCACACTTACAAACTCTGTCTTTCCTCTCAAACAGATATTACACTAAACTTACTGGTCCAAACCTGTGAAAATCCTAAGGTTCAAGATATTGTATATAGCATACTTGAAGTTTAAAAATCCCAAAATTGCAAATATTGGAAACTTACGATTTACCAGGACAAATAAATAAAGGTGTTGGGAGGCGTCGTCTTCCCGTAACAAATCGAAGGAATCTACTTCTGTCTTCTAAAATTGGAGAGCAAACATAACTAAATTTTAACCAAATCATCAAGAGATAAGTTGAAATTCTTCACAAGTTCAAAAAACAAAATATCTGATTAATATGCAAAAAATTAAGGTTACAAATTGATAAAGTAAGATGCAATCGTTGCAACTGTTCTCAAAATCAGGAATTTTACTAATGTACTCTTCCATGACTAATAGACTGGGGGGTTGGAATAGTGGGGGGGGGCTGGAAAAATCCCCAAAACCTAATTAGCGGGGGGTTGGAAAATGACCAAAGATGTTCAAGAAAAGGCTACAGTTTTTTATCACAAATTTGCGTCAAATTAATAATGTCAACAGAACAAAACAACGCTGAAGCATACAACACATGCGATCAGCGTATTTTCTTACGATACTTTCTACCTGCAGGCCAAACTGTGTCCTCAAAAAATTGCCTTGGTTGAGATCATGCTTCCATAAATTAATAGGAGGGAGGATTGGAATAAGAATGTCCGGTGGAAAATTTTTGAAAAATTAATTAGCGGGAGGGGGGACGTCTATTTGGCGAACAAGAGCATAACCTTAGTTTTCACAGAGGTTTTGTGAATTTTTCCCAGTTCGTTTCCAATTGAAATCTATTGATATGAAAAGGGATTACTCCTGGCCCCACAGAACAATCGTGTAGTCTATGTCCTTGTACAATACTCTTCGACTTTGTCACCTCATAATGAGTGTACCTGACCTTCTCAGCTAGTTATAGTAAGTACTGGGTTCTAGACAAAATGCACTGAAAACTAAAACATCTTACGGAACGCGTGAACTGGAAATGAAGCTCTGTAAAAAGCATATGAAGGTTCTGCTCGTGGAAACTCAATAGCAAGGGGCCCTCGATTGGATATTGTCAAAAATCTTACCACCAATTTCCATGTATTAACACCTCCCTAGCTAAAGAGCTTTGTAGAAATCCATCTCTCCCAATTTATTAACACCATACCCCAAATAGAGATCTCAAAACTCTAAAAACATTACATGAAATACCAACAAGGAAGGAAATCAAAACAAAACCATAAAAGATAGAAACAAGTACAAGCACACAGTTGTGGATAAGTTCAAAAAACAACTGTTATGGACAATACATTGTCTTTTAGTAATTGCTGAAAGATTAACAAATGTTAATCTATTTCACTTTTTGGCATTAACTAATTGCAATAATTATTGTTTGGGCCACCATATCATTTATTGAAGTTTTACCCCCTCCCCCCGCATCCATTTCAATTAATCAACATCCTCCTTAGTATTGGGTGTCCTAGAGAAATCAAATTAAGTTAATCAATAGGTGAGTGAACGACGATAGGTAACTTCCTATGAGAGTCCAACCTCAGAAAATGAGTACCGTAAACCTTCGCACAAGCCCTGGGGGGCGTATTTGCAAAAACTAAAGCTTGGGTGGAGGCTTATTCTAGGGAAGGGTGTATTCGAGAGGGGGCTTATTTCAAACAATTATGCTTCCCTCTCATAAGGGCCCATGGGGCTTATTCGAGGGGGGCTTTTTGGCCAAAATGATTTTTGCTTATTCGGAAGTGGGGGGGGGCTTATTCGAAGAATTAGGGTACCTCGTCTGCAGTGTGCTAGCCAAGTTTGGCCTACGACGAAAGCTCCTTATGTGTTGTAATTATGGGCCAGATTCAGACAATTCAATATTCCGTTTGTGATTTTTTATAATTTTATGATAACATAAAATTGCTAACTATTCATACCAACTCTCTTTACACGATCACAACACTAACTCACTTGCTCCACTCTACACGATACTAATTAATATGTGATCTAAAACCAGGGAGTCTTTTTTCCATAACAAAATGAGGGGGTATCTTCATAACATTGTGGAAATGTTTCATCGCGACTGTCTGCAACCATGGTCAAGAGATCAGCAAAAAATAAGCTAGCTTTATAGAGACCTTTGACTTACCATTTGTGAAATTCTGCAAAGCTTGCCAGAGATGTTTGATGCGAACGCTTGATTCTGTCAGATCTTCATAATGAGCTAAAATCACGAGTTATCAACTACTAAGCTTCTTCGACTTATTTATCTACTCTATTTTATACAATTACTTTTTAAAGTTGGCAACAAAAATTAACAGGAATACATAGAAAACGAGGTAATTGACAATAACAAAGCCAACTGGCACCTAAAATCTGCTTTACTCTACTTAAATCTCTCAAAAATAGCTGGCTCATTACTGCATTCTCTCATTCAGATACAGAAAAANACGCCAATTTGAAAGATCAAGAAAAAGAAAGAAATGGAAAAAAGTAAAAAACTCCTTGAATTGCAATCAAGAAAGGAGCTACTTTTTCATTCAATACATGTTGTTCTGTCATGCACTGTATGGCACGGGGGAAATGACATGCTAGAGTTAAAGAACAGCTGTTTTCCAAACCTGATTTTTGCAATGCTTCCACGCTGATTTCAGGATCTCCACAAATCTTAATTTCAAGCTCCTGCCACGTCAACAGGTCGAGTACAGCTTTGGGGACAGTTTTGAGAAGGCCGTGTCGCAGAGCTGAAATCTAAGACGCAAAAGGCAGATTGACACTAGAGTAATATATTTTATAGAGCATAGTATTTGATATGAAATCCTACATTTCTAGAATGCCTAATAATGCTACTAGATACGAGATCAATATAGAATAAGCTATAAATAAGAACAAAACGCATTTAAAACGCACGAAACTGACACTGGAATAGGGTGTCAACTGACTTAAACTTGAACTTCCATCCAAAGTTTCGGAAAAAAGTGACCTTTTTCCAGCCTTTTGGACAGAAAAACTGTTTTCTAGCCATAACATGCATTTTGATATGAAATTCCAGTAATTGAAAATGCGGTCCGACTATTGCCACAAAGTATTGAGTGACCTTAAAATTTCCAATAAATTGGAATTTCCTATATAAATTCAATACCTTCCACCCCCGGAAGTTAATGATCTGCCAACCACCCTGACAAAACATAAGGGAAACTTCTAACCCTGGGTCGACTTAGCAAAATAAGGCCTGCCCCACCTGATATTGAACAATCTTTTTTTCCTTATTGCTGTTTATTGATGAGATCATTTTTCATCTAATAATGCCGTTAATTGCTATTAGGTCCAAAAATAAAATTCCAGCTTTTCCAGCCAAAGCAGGAGAAAAACCTATGGTTTTCCAGCTATTCCAGTCAAATTCTGAAAAGGTTCATTATCTAGCTTTTCCAGCATTTCCAGCATTTCCAGCCGGAGTGGACACCCTGGGGAATTATCTACTGCCATATTTTGCAAAAAGAAGCGCATGCAGCTCCGAGCAGGCCCGTAGACAGCTAAATTAGATTTGGGGGAAAAGACGTAGAAGTCACGTAAACAGGAGGAAGGTTTTTTATGTTACATATCTGTGATGACAGACTCAAAAACATGTATTAAATAGCCTTAGTTTCATAGGTAGGGTACTGTAGAATTGGGGTTTGGGGGCTTGCCCCCAAAACCTCTCAAGGCAACACCCTTAGAACGTCGGAAAACGCCGTTTTGCTAAATAGAATACCGTAAAATTCCGAATATAAGCTCTGGCCGTATAGAAGTTCGTAAGTGTTTTTTGGAGGGCTTATATTCGGGAGGGCATATACTAGGGGGGGCTAATATTCGGAGGGTCTTTTGGGTTAACAGATGACCTGTGTATACCAAGAAATTCAATAACCGGTGTCCAATCAGAGAGGCTCTTATCAACATTAAATACGTGAAACTTCAGAAAAGGACACAAGTCAATACAGAGGCTCTAGATATGCTCTGACCATGGTCATTCATTGTTCTAACTATACCCAAAGAATCCGACATGTAAGCCCTGCGCTTATATTTGGGGGGGCTTATATTCAAAAGGATATTTGAGTTAGTTTACAGGGGGCTTATATTCACGATTCTACGGGATATTTGTTTCATCATTGATCTTCATGATAAGAAGGAGCCGATTTTTCAAATTCATGAATACATTACGAAAATCTACAGACAAAAGTCTGACAAGTTAAATTGTATTTGGCTCCCTTTCTGAGCTAACTAATAAAATGTACATTGAAAACANAATATCAATAAAAAACAATTGAAAAAAATTTATTTTAAATATCAAAATAATTTAGGAGCTTGGAGTCATAAATACCATGTTTTAATACTCATGCAAAATATACAAAAAGTTGTGCGAACGATGATGATAGACGACTGTGCATAATAATAATAATTAACATGAAATAAGCATAGGAAGAAAAATACCTGGTCTTCAAATTCGTCCATTTTGGCGTTTTGCACAAGCTTAATATACTCCATTCTTTCTTCATAGGGAACTGCAGTTTCAAAACCACGCTCTTTTAATTGGTAAACAGATCCATCAGTGAGCACCTGGTAATCAGAAAGTCTCAATTAAGCCCTGTTTACACTAGTAAAAAAGCTACCCAGGGTGAACCCGGGTTCAACCTGGGCTCAACATGGGTAGAGGTATCCCACGTAGATTTTCGTAGTATAAACGCATACCTACCTGGGTTGAACCCGGGTGAACTCAACCCGCTTATGGAGGTAGGTTGAGTTTACTCGGGTTCAACCCAGGTAGGTATGCGTTTACACTACAAAAATCTACGTGGATTACTTCTACACATGTTGAGCCCAAGTTGAACACGGGTTCTCCCTGGGTAGCTTTTTTCCTAGTACAAACAGGGCTTTAGAGAGCATAGGATGAGATTCTAGGGTTGATCTCAAATCCGGAAATAATAAGGACTTTCAATCCTTAACAAATTTTGATAAAAAATTATTAAATATTGTTGTAAACTCCCATAGAGGTAATAATTGAGGGGAAAACAACACTCCATAAATATTCTTGTTTTGAGCTCACACTGCATCACGATTATCTCATCGTTGCTTTTACTGATCTTCAACAAATCTAAAACTTACTGTGCTGTATTTAAGAACTTCACCAAACTTTTCGTCATATGTTTCTTTGTCCAGTGCTTCGAGTGTTTCATGTAACTTCACCTGCATAAAATATATATATATATATATATATATATATATATATATATATATATATATAAAATATCACCTATTATTTCTTTTTGGGGTGTACGAAAAAAATTGCATTGACAGAACAGGTAAGGGAGCAACACGGTGGTGAAGAGTTTCACAAAAAATATTGGATCCTTATGTGTGCTATGCTTACATTATGGAGATAATGCCAAACTTACCTATGGAATTTACTAAATGTATGACAGGGGGCTTATATTCGGGGGGGGGGGTTATGAGTGTACGTTGCTTAAAATATTGTATGACTTTATGTAGCTTATTGCCATTATAAAATGGCATGGCATGGCATGGCAGAAGCTGCGGCCACCGAGGGATTTCAGAGGCTCTGGGGCAAAAGAGAGAGAGCCAAGGCCCACTTCCAGCAAAGCGAACAGAAATACAAAGGTTCTTAGAAGGTTCTTTGCTCCTTCTCAGCAGATCCACCGAGAGGGGGCGAAGAAGTAGACTGCTCCAGAGCATCCGGGAAATTATTGTTGGTGTTTTCCTTTATGAGGCCCCTAAACCTTAAGCTCGAGGGGCTTATGAGGACCCTAGGCCCTAGAGCAGTTTACTTCTTTGCTCCCTCTCAGTGGCTCTGCCGAGAGGCACCTAGACTCAGCAAATGCTCCTCTGTGTATCCTTCTGGTGACAGAAATGATAGGCTTTAAGTGAAACTCGATACATCAATGAAATAATTACTCGAAAAAGCCATTTTAACATGAGATCTGTGTAGTTGAAGGGAATAATTTAGTTAATAAGCGGAGGAACAGATAAAGCAATTTGTAGAACGGAGGAGCAAAATTTTCCCCATGTTTCAGACACATGAAATAGAGATGATTCAAGCATTGGACTGCATTTCATCGGTCCTAATTATTGATTGGTCGCAGCCTAATCTGGCTGCAGGTTGGCCTACGTTAAACGAACGTACCACAAAAATCATTGAATAAGCCCCCGAGGGTTTATGTGCAAAAATGAAATTTTGGGTGGGAACTTATTCAAGAGGAGGGCTCATACGAGGGGGGCTTACTTCAAATTTGGCATTTTTCTCAAAGGTTCACATTAAAAAACGACATAATCTTTCCAATCAACTAAATTGAAGCATTACAAAAAGGCTATTTTGCAAACGAAATTTATAAGTAAATAACGATTTCTTCATTATCATCAAGAAATTGTGTTTCTTTTTGCTATTTAGTCTCCAGTAACACAGGAAGTAATGCTGTACAGCTATTTCCTGGGGGGATGGGCTTCTTGAAATAAGATATTATTCTGCAATTATGCTTCCCTCGAGTAAGGCTTTATGGGGGCTCATTTGAGGGAGGGCTTATTTGCAAAAATGATTTTATAGGTGGAGGCTTTTTCGAGGGGGGCTTATTCGGAGGATTTACGGCTTATTCGGAGGGATTACTTAATCAACAACCTGATCAATGATATGAAATATACGATGTGGAATGATATTGTAATCATCTCAAAGTCCTTTTTTTAGTAAAACATTCTTATTTCATTAGCAGAGCTCATTTCTGTTTGGTTTTCATCAAAAACTATATTCAAGAGTATAATAAATTTTTTCATACATTCATTCGTTCATTCATTCATTCATTTATTCTTTAATTTACTACAACTAAAACAACAGAAAATATGTACATTAAATACTTAAATTAAAATACATTAATGTAGTGGTCCCAAACTCTCTTATCGCTGCAGACTGCGCACCGTACAATAAATTTGATGTATGTACAACACAAAACGAAACACATTTGCAAAAAGTAGAAAAAGATGGCCTAAAAATCCAACAGTCGTCAGTTGCACAATTCGACGATCTGTATCAGTACAATTCTCGATAGCAAGAAGTCTCGCACGTCTTCATTGTCAGATATAAAATTGCAAATTTGAAGTACCTCTGCATTATCAACAGTTGCGTAATCTCGTGCCCAGGTCACACTCTCTCCAACTAATTGCTTCCAGATGAATGCCGGCAATGAAAGGACCTTGGAAGGAACAGGGCTTGATTGTATTGCAATGACAGATACAGCTACTGAAAACATAGTTGAGTATTCATACAATCACTAAGTTAACTCTGAAAGTATTGCAATAATCTTACACATAAAAACTAGTCTGTTTTGCTTTCGGGGGGGGGGGTACCTTAGTAGATGTGGGCATACAGGGACATGCAATTTAGGGGAACTTTTTTCTTGAAAAGGACAGAATTATCAGTATCAGCTTTTCGAATATTCGGAATTTAGGCTACTAATTGAAGAAATGTGTACTCTTTTGGAAAAGTGTGGCAAAAATTGCCAAAAGGGCAAAAGATGTTTAACGATTTTGTTGCGTTTTGAAGAAATTTCTTCACATTGGGTAAGTATGGTTATATTTTTCATAATTTTTGCGGAATTATAGGTTGCATCTTTTCAGATATGTGCAGAATTATGGGTCCTAAATATGAACCAAAATGGCAACTTCCCTTCCAAAGTTAGGCTTAGTTAGCCCCCTAAAGTTTTTCTTTTCTCTTTGCTCGTTTTTCCACTTCTACAGATACTATATATTGAAAAGGAAACATACTACTGGGTTTCAACGGTGCATAATGAAAAGCCTTTAAGTCTAAAGCAAAGCACCCAATAAAAGAGGAATGTCTTATTTTACTTTATTTAAAAAATTAGCATAAGAGAACTTTATAAAACATCTATATATGCGAATATCTAAATTACACAGAAGAGCTAATTTAAAGCCATCTAATTCATGACAAAAGAACAGAAATCCTAAAATTCATAAATAGCCTAAAAATGGAACAAAATTTCTGCAGCGCCTACACAGGGGCTCGTCCAAGCTTTGATGTTGGTTTTACATTGAAATAAGTTAATGGACTACACGTTTTTTTTATAAGAAACATGTCTATAAGAAACATGAGGCTGAAATTATGCAAAAATTAAGAAACATTTAAGAGACATAGGCAGGCTGAGTTTCAAATAATAACTTACAAAACTGTACTTGCAAGTAAATTTTAGATCAAACTAGCAAGAAAATAGAATGAACATCCATTACATGCTTCACAAAACCTGAGCCTCTTTTTTTCTTGCATCACAATTGCCTAATCTGGGTTGTTATTGTCATTGGAAGTCTTATAAAACATGTGCGGCTGGACTTGACGAAATATTAAGAAACATCCAGGTTGAAGCCAGAAAGTTTATGTAGATTCACATCACATCGAACGTAAATTTTTCAAAGGGAGAACATGATCGAAAAATGCTTGCCTATACCAGCCTAACTCATGTAGCATTCTAGCAAATTTTAGATCAAACTAGCAAGAAAATAGAATGAACATCCATTACATGCCTCACAAAACCTGGACATCCTTTTTATTGCATTATAGATGTCTAATATGGGTTGTTATTGTCATTTGAAGTCTTTAAATTTAAGAAACATTCAAGACTAGAAATACTAAGAAACATCCTGGCTGAAGGCAGAAAGTTTGTTTCTTATAAATAAAACGTGTGCATGTGGTAATAATATGGCTAAATGAGCTGGCTTGACGACTAGGTCATAAAATGACAATTTTTCTACCTAACAATTTGGAAAGCTAAAAGATTGATGGAAACATTGCTTTGATCAAGTGCTTGCACGACCTAGCAGTCACGATTTGGTTGAGTAGAAACAGGGTGCTTGGATGCAGCTACTAACTATTGATCAATCAAGTTATATAGTGATTGTAAAAATCAATGCCACAGTGATTTTGCAGCTGAATGATTCATTGGGGGACTAGAGGATTTAAAGACGTATAGTAATACAAACCAGGTTTTCCTTGCCTCTTAGGCATGCACCCATAAGCATACCAATCCACTCATACTTGACGAAGAGTTTACAAGACCGGTTTGGAACATAACAATCTCTGTTCACATTTGATGAGCCCTGTGTCTGCAAATAGATAACATTCCCGATTAGTTAGACAAAATTGTTGGGTAAAGCACAAGGGAATTGTGAGCTGGATAAAAGTGAAAGGTTAAAACAAGCCCTTGAATCTCATGTTTCACACCTTGAATTAAGAACTCTAACTCCACATAACAATTCAGAGTAACCTAAAGTAATTCTAAAATTTACCACGAAAGGTTTTAAAACTTCAGCCATATTTAATGCTGTTTGGTATAAAACTTTTAGCCTCAGTGGCATAGTGGTTAAAGATGGTGGACTGCTGATCTAGTGGTCGTGGGTCAAATTCGTCCAAAGCCACGTTCTGAGGTAGAGCCCCCCTTAGGCAAGGTGTTAACACAAACTGTGCCACCCTCCACCCAGGGGCATAAATGGATACCTGGCCCATAGTTTCGCAAGCCGTGTAAGGCTACAACTATGGGCCGTAGGTTTTCTGGATTAGTTTGTATATAACAATTATTTGTTATTATATATTTCTTACTTTTTTCTTAGTTTTAGTATTAGTTGGTCTTAATTAGCTTCTTATAGCTAAATAGAAAATAGCCAACTGCAAATAAACTATGATGCAGATTGATGATGATGATGATGATGATGATGATGATGATGATGATGATGATGATGATGATGATGATGATGATGATGATGATGATGATGATGATGATGATGATGATAATGGTGATGATGATGATAATGGTGACGATGATTATGATGATGATGGCGATGACACCCCGCTACCAAGCATAGTGACCAGGGGGCAATGTGTAAAGTCGGTAGAATAGCCTTTGGCTAGAGGCCAGACTATGAAACCATTACTTAAGCTTGGCTTCCATATAACTTTCTAGTGCAGGCAACCCGCAGTCGACATTGCTACTGAAGCATGTTTCCATATACTTTTCACTCACCGGCGGCCCACCGGCGATGAGCTCTACTCCGTAGGAAATTTTAAAACAAAACTGTAATGAAGGTCATTTTAGTAGCACTGACGCCAATTGAACTTCTGAAACTGCCGGCAACCTACCGCAATCCTCTTTCCAAATAAATTTCTCGAGGTC
>OLMO02000302.1:2336096-2346848 GCA_900291935.2 Cassiopea xamachana | reverse complement strand
CCAGCAGGTTCCTACATATCTTCACTCCAATCGTCACTGAAATTAATAACAGAAATAAGTGAATCTATAAGACATATTCAAAAAAAAGTCGAGGTTCTTTCCCGCGCCCAATGGCGCATAGGGCGGCGCCTATCTCCGTTTCTATACCCCTAGGCCACGCGTCTGCGAATGCAGTGAAAGCTACAGCGGGAGGCTGGTCCACTGGTAGCTCCGCGAGTTTAACTTTCCCACTCCATTCTCATATGTCGATCGCCAGACGAGAAGGCAGTGAGTACCATTTTAAAAGTCTTTTATATGACTCGGCCGGGGCTCGAACCCACGACCTACTGGTTGTGAGGCAGAAGCTCTACCACTGGGCCCTCACTCCGGTATAATAATAATAACAATAACTATAAGACATAATACCTGGTTAAAAATGGCATGTTTTGCTTCTGGGTCTTTTGATGGGTTAACAAGATGTTCAGCAGCTTTATGGCGATTTAAAAATATTTTTGGAATATTTGCAAGACCACTGAAAAGCAAAAGAACTGTTAACATCATTACTTTAATGACGAATAAGACAAGGCAGATTTAAGAAAATTCTGACTTGGATTTCATTGTAATATTTCCTACAAATCTAAAGGAACAAATTTGAACAATACTTTAAAAACTGTCCTTCTGGGAACCCCATCTCTTTTACTAAGTTATTCATTGATAAACAGGTTGTGAATAAATTGGCTAAAATTACACGACCTCTTAATTTTCTGACTCTGCACTGATTAATGCTAAATTCAACTAGTACGAATATTCTAAAGAAAGATGGAGTTCTATTAATTCAGAGTAAAAATTGAATAAAGTTGCGAGTCATGTAATCCGCAAAACTAAATAATTAGTAACATATAATGAATACTGTTCACCAGCAGCCGTGGCCTAGCGGTAATGCACTTGACTCAGACCAACGCGGTTCAAGGCCCATCGCAGGCCATTGGTGACGTCAAGAAGGGCATCCGGTCTTAAATGCTAATGCCAGAACTGAAGTCCTCTTAGAGGCACCCTCCAAGCCCCAAGGAACTGGGGAAAACGGAGGTAAAATCGAGAGCAATGAATACTGTTCACATAAGATATTTCTTAGTATCAATGGCTTAAGCTTATACCATGATTTTGTCTCCAAAGCATTCTTCTTATTATCAATTATTCATAAAGTTTTCTTAGCAGCTTTGAGACAAAAGTAGTTTCATCTTAGAACTGTCATGATAAAATCCAAAGGTTGCATCTCTATGGAAATATACAGAGATGCGAGAGTATCAACGGTATTTAAAAAAATATAGATCACTTACCAAGATTGTGTTTCTCTAAGACAGTTCTCAATGAGGCCTATTCTTTTCTTTGATAATGGCATCAGTTGTCTTGTACACTGAGGAAATTAAGACAAGTGATTCATTATACGTATATCAAATATAGAACGTCATTATGCAAAAAGAACAAAAATTAACCAAACCTTCATGATCTATAAAGAGCAAAATACTGAGATCAGGAAAACTAAACTGCAATGACTTTGTTAAACTTCTCAGAAGCATTTCAGCTAAACAACATCAAATCCTTTTATCGAAGTTTTAATATTATATTGCAGGCTGGGTTTCTATTTCATTTTCTGCCTTAAGTTAATCAGGACACATTCTGCTAACAGCAGTAGCTATATGATGAAATGCTATACCGTGTAAAAACTTTCATATTATCAATAATATATTGTCAACAAACAAGTCAAAGGTTTTCCATGCTTTAGAAGAGCAATATACTACAGTTAATCAAAACATTATGATGAAAATCTATCTTAGAATTCTCTATCGAATAATTTTTTCATCGTCTAGAACATGAAATGTCTAAACGAATAAGAAATCAATAAAATAGACATATGCATATTATAGCCAATGTAAACATAATATAAAATGACGTAACATTATATACAACAAAACATATTACAATTGGGAAGCAGGTAATAAAGAGGAATAGTGCTAAGCTGTAAAATATGCATTTGAAACTAAAATAAAGCAAAATTCCTAAAACTATTTTTCAATCGATATTTTGGCATCAAACTACCATTAAAATTGGTATCATTCTTAGCTAAAGGTGGACAGTCAAACTGTTCCAACTATTTCCAGCCCTTGATACAAATCAAAAAGGGTGTCTGTTAAATCAGGGCAGTCGTTTTCCCTGATATTTCTCTGATTTCTACCCTGTTTTGCCTGATTTAATGTAGACCCAGAGCAAATACCACACACTACCCTTATCACTAGGCAAGGCTATTTAACCAAACCTTCGCCAATTCGAGCAAAGTGTGCTCTATTCCCAGCATGGAAAATGAAAATAAACAATTGTATTATCGGCATAATTTGTTTTCTTGTGAGCTTTTCTAGCATTTTAGAAAATTGATTGATTGAACAAGCAAAGAAAAACGTTTTCCCTGATATTTCCCCTGATTGTCTCTAGCATTGGCCAAATTCCCTGATATTTTTAAGCAAAACCATTTCCATAATTTCCCTGATTTGGCAAACACTCTGTCAAAATACAATGAAATGCCTTCAAAATTCAACATGAAGCAATAACAAGAAAATTTTTTAACGCGTTTGAAAGACTAGCCAAAACAAAGCATTGTTTCCAAACCTCTAGACATTGAAATGTGCCAGCAGTATATTCCCAAGTTGGGAAAAGGAAGTGAACAACGCTATCAAACAAAGCTGCAAACCTACAAAAGAAAATTTTCAATATCCATTTTAAAGACCATTCCAAATTTGTAGAGTTCATAGCTAAAAATTATCAGTGGAAGTAATAAATTCACCTGAAAGACAAAAGTTCACTGAGAAAATAATCCCTGTTTTGTGAGTCCCATCGATGAAACTTACAGAAGCTTTTGGCCACATAAAAACATCCTCAAAATGGCGAATGAGTTTAGATTTCAAGGATTCGCATTAGGTAGTTTGTATCATTTACAACGAACAGCCAAAAGCAAAACAATAATATTTTTAATAACAACTATCATTCTAAGAAATGCTTCTAATCTCACCTTAAAAGACATTTTCCTCTGTTATACAGGAGGTCTCTGTCAATACTATCGAGCTTCGGGTATCTAAAGAATCAACCAAATAAAGTCTGAGAAACCGTCTTAATGTACAACTAAAAACTTGGTGATTTGCCATGAAAGATGAAATTCCTTGCTTTTTCAAAAATTCATAGTACTATACGCTCATGTTCCAAAATCGTCATTCACTATATATGTCTTTCTATCCACTGATATACTATTACCTTCTACAAAGCTTGATAAACTAACGCCCTTTCTTGGAATATGCAGTTAAAGCAGCTACAAAAAAACTGCAAAAGATCTGCAAAATATTTTAGTTCCAAGTAGGCGCAGTCTAATTGAATAGATTTAGCAAAGTTAATAAACTAAAGTTGTAATTTTATACATAAAATTTGCAATTACCGAACTAAGTTCTTGTCAAACAAATCACGATTCAATCCATGCTGCTTTTGCTTGCTTGAGACAACCTTAACAGAGTGAACTCTGCAGTCAATGCCTTCGTCTAAGATTAAAATATGAATTAAAAACCGACTTACCTAAAAAAAAAGAATTCAACTAATAATGCACAGAAAAATCAACCTAAATAAATATCCACAAACCTTTACATTCTTTGATTTTAATTTCAACCATCTTGTAAAACTCCGGCGCATTTTCTAATATCACAACATCAGAAGCAACAGCCCTAAGCAGAAAATAGGACACCATATTAACAAAATTTATCAAATAAAGCCTTTCTATGGGAAAATCACTTCAAATCCTCATAATCATACATAAAGAACAACGTCAAGAAGTACTCTGTACCTGGAGCTATTGCTACCACCTTAGTCAGAAATAATTCCAGTCATAATAACTGCCACCTTAGTCAGAAATAATTCCAGTCATAATCATCACCACCTTAATCAGAAATAATTCCAATCATAATAACCACCACCTTAGTCAGAAATAATTCCAGTCATAATAACCACCACTTTAGTCAGAAACAATTCGAATCATAATTTACATACGTTTCAATAAATGTGTCTTTTAGCATAATCATCACGCCACTCTCTGTCATTCCATTTACAACCACTCTGTATGGCATATAATTATCATCATTTGGATCTACTCCAAGGAACAGCTGTCTATAATAAATAGAATCTCATCTTAACAGGACAACAAGTCAAGCAACTTCAACAGAAAAGCTTCATCCATATATTTTTTTATAAGAATAAAGTGTATGAGAGTATTCAGGCTCAGAATCGCTGAAATTGAAGAATAACTTAAGAATAATACAAGGCTCAAGTTTCATAAAGAGTTAGAATTTTTGTGCATTTGAGTTATAGTACTACTTGTAGATTAACTTTTTCAATATCGATAAAATACTCCTTATTCTGCTCCACTTTTATTTTGCTCTATGGTAAAGTAAGACAAAAATAAAGATTTGAATATAATCCTTTAATTTTTAAGAATAACTTAAAAATAATGTAAGGCTCAAGCCAAAAAAATGAAGAATAATGCCATGCTCAAAGCTTCATCAGGACTTATAATTTTTGTGTATTTAAGTTATACTACTGCTCGTAGACTGACGTTTGCACTACCCATACAATATTTATTATTCTGTTCTATTTCTGTTATGCTTTATGATGAAGTAAAGTATCAACAAAGGTTTGAATATATTCCTTTGATTTTCAGACAAAGTTATGCCTTTAGTACTAAAGAATAATTTAAGAAAAATTTAAGGCTTAAGGCCAACAAATTTAAGAATATTGAGGCTCAGCTAAGAATTAGCTATTTTTACTAAAAAAGCGTTTTATACACACGAAGGTTATCCAATCATAAGTATACAATCCTTCAATTTAAGTTCAATTTTTTCATCAATTCATCATCATCATCAATTCATTCATCAAGTACAACAACAACAACACATCAACAACAACAACAAAACAACAACAACAACAAAACAACAACAACAATAAATTATAACGCCAACAAAATAAATTTAATACAGTATGAATTGACTAAAGACATAACTTTGTCTGAAAATAGTTCAAGCTAATCGAGAGGGAGCCCCCTACCAGTAAAGAGCAATAATTAAAAGAAACCAAACAAGAAGAAAAAACCAACAACAAATGAGCCAGATAGACCTTACACGTTTTTACTTGCTTGGTATAGGAATCGATAAAAAAGGCTTTGAATTTTGACCGAAAGGCAGTAATTGAACCAGCAACCCAGATGAAAAACGGGAGACAGTCTAGCTCTAACATCATAAAGCAGTCTAGCTCTAATATCATAAAGCAATGTCCCCGACTCTTGGGTGACAGACTGATATCGGTCTGTGGATTATTTAGTATTCAACCTTATGCTCAATTACCGTAATATCCCGAATATAGGTCCTGGGCTTATAGAGGCTCGTAAGCATTTTTGGTCCTGGCCTTATAGAGGTTCGTAAGCATTTTTTGATGGGCTTAAGGAAATACAGAGGCTCTATATATGTTCTGTCCATTGTCATTCAGTATCCTAAGTAAACACACACAATCCCAAATGCAAGCCCCGGTCTTATATTCGGAGGGGCTTGTATTCGGAAGTACAATTTAACTAGCTTACAGGGGGCCTATATTCCGAAGGCTTATATTCGAGGGGGCTTATTTTCGGGATTTTACAGTGTTTGCAAACTATCATCTTCTATTTGTCATTTCCATCACGGTGATGAAAACCTACCTTTTTATTTAAGGCATGACATCGTTTGACAAGCATACAAACAAACGTACCGAGGTATAGGCATTGCAACCCTAGTGAAACATACACTCTGCCAAGTTTACTTGTTGAGTTGAAGGATCTATCCCCCTCTAGGTCGTGGAAAATTTGTCAAACACTGAACAGTCTGCAGAGCAAAACAGGTTGGAGGCCTCTTCCATAAAGGAAAGCAAAAAAATCTTTAAGCACTTACTGAATTATCACACCAGGCTTCATAAATATTTTAATAAAATGCCTTCCATGATTTCCATCTGACTCCCAGTAAGTGGCAGGGTCATCGTCTATCAGATTATTAGCATATTCTTTTTCCTGTGATGAAACGAATACCAGGTGTAATATTGGAAAATTCCTAGTTTTTCTACCTTTCTTCTTCAATGAGCATTAGCATGTAAATTTACCAACTACTGTATTTCTCCACCTATAAGCCCAGGGCTTGTCTGAGTTCTTAAAGTTTTTTGGTGGGCATATCCGCGGGAGGGGGCTTATACGATGTGTATAAAAATTTCGGTAATACTAACTTTGACAAAGATCTAGATAATGACTACATATGATCACTACTCCCACTGCTAATTCTCTCACTTTAACTTCAGCCTTAAAGACCAGGTGGAGGCATTAAGATACCTTGTACCTATATACTCTATAGCGCAAAACTGCACAAAAAGAACATTAGAGACACGATAAGAAAGGTACAATACTATTCGTGTGTCTACTATTTATTTCGATCTCAGAAGTTCTCCTATAGAGCCAATCTGCGAAGGAGCCTATACGCGGAGTAAAGCATATGTTAGGGAACAGGTGGGCTTATTTGGGGTGGGGGCTTATACGCAGGGGGGCTTGTGGGAGGAGAAATACGGTATTTCATGCAATTATCATTTTCTAATAATAAGCTTAAGATGTTTCAAGCAAAATGTCATCATTAGCACAAACAAGAAAAAGAAACATACATCATAGACAGGTGCTGGGAACTCTCATAAAGAGGGTGAATCAGGACAAGATTTTTCTATGACAAAAACACTGCAGCATAGGGTGGGGTGGGGTGTGGTTGGGTGTGGTAACTTAGGTCTATGGGGCAAAGTAAGGACAGTCACATATTTCCTTTCAGATCAGGAATCAATGGTGAGCTCATCAATCGACTAGTTGCCTAGACTTTTGCCCACAATTAGTTGCCTACTTACCCCCACCTTATACAGAGCTTTCAATAATGTTTAGAGTAAGCGGCTTATCATCAATAGCAGACAGCAGTGTTACATGAAGGACCATCCATCGTGTGCACTTTTCTATGTCATTTTATGTCAAGGTAGATTGCAGTTTAGGCAGGAGTAGCCGGCAATAAATCACAGGTTACCACCTCCTATTGAAAGCTCGGTTTATAGATCAGGGTGTACAGTCTATATTCTGTGAGCCATAACTGGCCCAAGAGAGAATTGTTGTGGATCGCAAGATAATAGAATTACACTACAAAAATAACAGCATTGACCTTGAACTAGTATCATATTATGATTCATAATCAGACAATTGCCAATGCTCTTGTTCTTTTTGGTCTGCCTCAAGAAAAAGTTTGGAAAGAGTGGCCCACTCTTGTAACAGTTTACAAGCCCCCCCCTAACAAAAATAACAGCATTGACCTTGAACTAGTATCATAATCAGACAATTGCCAATGCTCTTGTTCTTTTTGGTCTGCCTCAAGAAAAAGTTTGGAAGGGGTGGCCCACTCTTGTAACAGTTTACAAACCCCTCATATAGCTCATATAAAAGGACAAACTATACTCCAGAAATATGGCCATTCTATGATAGCCAAATAAAGCAAAACCTACTGATGAATTTTTTAATTGAAACATCCTCAAAACATGAAATATTGGATTGTAACCTTTTGGTTTGTCAACAACTTCAACCATAAATGGATAAAAAATAACACCAGAATGAAACAGTGTATCCTTATAAGTTACCTATTTTACTTTCCCTTCACCAATAAAACTCTAATGCCTATTTTGAGACTTCAACTGATAATCTACCCCTTAATTGCCAAATGCAAAAAATAAGAAGATATCAGGAAGGAAGTAGTACATAAGTAAATAAAAGATAAACTTTGAGATGAATTCACTTCTCTCAAATGGCAAGATCATCTTGCAAGCTTAACAATAAGAGTCCAACATTACAGTAGAGAATACTCACAGTTGACACTTCTATCTTTTCAATGAACTTTTTTGCATTCCCATGATATGTTTCTATTGCATTATCACTAAGAAATCTTACAAGCTCTTCATCACACTCAAACGACCAATTTGGAGGTGGATTTTGGAGTTTTGTCGTTGCTTGTTGGTTCACATTGAGTGGAAGTTTTGGTGGTATAATATGTAGTACATATTGGTCCTCAACCACATCTTGCCACCTACAAAATAGCAAAACCATGGTGAACTATTTTGCTTGGTATAAAAGACCCAGCTCAACATGCTTTAGAGCCATTCTCATGACATGCTAACCTGGACTGTAAAAACAACACTCAGTCTAGGAACATACTGTAGGGGAAACCAGCAGAATATTAATGAAAATATAATGATTTGAAAGTTACCAACAAAGTTGATAAATCCTTTTTAAAATTTACAATTTTGTTTAATGAGATTGCTTATAAAGCTACATGTGCCATGCACTTTGTCACATACATCACAAGATATTTTGTCATGTTTTCCAGAAAATGAAGAT
Source organism: Cassiopea xamachana (assembly GCA_900291935.2). NCBI lineage: Eukaryota > Metazoa > Cnidaria > Scyphozoa > Rhizostomeae > Cassiopeidae > Cassiopea > Cassiopea xamachana. The sequence continues at coordinate 2,338,360 of OLMO02000302.1, read as the reverse complement.
ATCAGCTGAATTAGTAAAGTTGGTTTGAAATGTCATCTAGTAACATTGCTAAATCCAAAACCATTAATGATTTACTCTAAGCAATTGAGAGAAATCTTAAGAAACAAAATATTCCTGGGATGATGTAATTTGTACCATGTCACACATGCCACACAACTTTAAAACTTTATGTTAAAATAGGTTTTGCCAGATGCAACTTGCTTTGCAAATTTACTAGCTCTGTGCATTCAATTTCATGAAAAAGATGTTTTAGAGTTCCTTTTCAGGTGTTTTCATTAGCAGCTTGACTTTTTACCTCATGAGGTAAAAAGGCCAAAATGCTTTCCTCCTTGGATGTCACATACGTCACATAAGAATTGCACTTTGGGGGCAGTGCTACATTGGACAAGGAAAGTAGCTACCATAAATATAAAAGATAGACCCTCCATTGATGATAAACTTTAATTCATTAAAATTTTGGCTCAATTCTAACCTAAATTTGTAGCTAAAATGGAGTTTCTGGAAAAGTTCACCATTGAGTGCTACATTCCAATACAGAAAAGTTTTCTTCCATGGTCATAGTAAATACCTGCCAGCCCTAATGCTACTGACCAAAGCACTTTGCCAAACTTTACTCACACAATTATTTGTATTTCCGTTTTGGAAGGAGTTTATATCAAGTTCTTTTCATTACAAACGTTTTATTAAAATACATAAATATTGTAGTACAACAACAGCTTCATTGAACAATGGAATTATGATGATGTAACATGAAGATGTAGCATTTTTCTTTTCATCAAATATCCCTACCTATAAAACATTCCTTTTTTTGACTTGCCTAGACCAGACCTTGAAGCTGATCCTCCAAATATATCCTCAGCTGATGAAGTTGGCTTTGCTGAAAGTATGCGGTCAGATTCATAAAATGGTTCCAGAATTGGCAGGTTTTCACTCTTACTTTCCCTGGTGTGCACCAAAATCCATCCATCATAACCTTCTGTATCTGGTAGAAGTTTGCTTTCAGATAACTGCTTCATACATTTCTGAAAAAATACATGGAGCATTTGAATGATGGAGTAACTAGATTGTCTTGATTTTTCTAAGAACTTTATTCTGAGAACTATTTCATGCATAAATGGTGATTAAGTATGTTTGTTTGCCAATCACAATATTCCAGATTACAGCATATTAGTGTGACCATTTGCAAATTCCAAAGCCACTTAAGCTTTGCCAAAACTTTCTTTTTGCCTAAATTAAAGATATTTCAGGCCTGTTAGCCAAGACATACAGTTTCTTTCATGCAGTTATGCCATTTCCATGACATTGTGAATGCTATTTCATGCCACAGTCTCATGGACCTATTATACAGTACTTCTTTAATTATCCAGCCACTAATAGGCACAATCTTTTGACAAGGGGGTCAGATAATCCAGAAAGGCTGGTTAGGCAAAATTACAAATTGCTAAGACAAAAGTCATGTTCCCTTCATGAACCAAAAAGCAAAGTTCATCTGGTTTCATGTAGTGGTCCACCTCTCTGAAGCCAACTCACAAAGTGAAACTAATGTTGAAGTATCCACTAGTATTGCCATAGGTCAACTACTGAGGCAAGTAAAGCTATCATAAAACAATTTTGTGGGCAATATGTGCAAAATCAGGCAACTTTTACCAATTCTGGTTTCAATTATATAAGAGTAGTCATGGTTGGATAATTGAGGGATGTTTGATGAGACATGGATAACTGAAGAAGTACTGTATGATACTTTCACTCAATTATAATATTGCTCTATGCAACTTGATTAGTGCAATATCAACAAAGCTGATCCAAAATATACTTTCTTTAGTAAAGAGATTCATATCCAAGGTGGTTCAAAAGCAAACAAGCTAACAGATACATTTGGGTTTATTGTTACTTTTCTTAAACAGAGCTCATTATTCTGTGTTAGTGCCCAAATGCTGCTCACTAGTACAAAAGTCACATTTCAAATTTCTGCAAGTGCTTTTCATCTAAATCTGTATCTGAACATCCACTACATTTCATTTTTCTACAGCCACATTTTCCCTCAAACTTTTTTTTATATGCTCATAAAGAATTACAACTACAACTCATAGACAATTACAATTACATTACAAATACAACATGGAATACAAGATACTAGGATACCACAGGGAGAATGGTATTACTTAACAACCCCTGTGGCAATAACAATTAACCCTAAGTGAGTAGAAAAACAATAACATGTCATTTCGCATGGTATATATATATATATATATATATATATATAT